>BQNB010099976.1:0-24808 GCA_026074375.1 Tanacetum coccineum | reverse complement strand
TTTCGTCTCGGCACATCCCACCCTTGCAGCTAAGTGACCAGGCTTTTGACACCTCACAGAGACTAGTATCGGGATTCACGGACCTTCGGTTTAAAAAACTCTTAGGTTTTCCCGTATATACATAAAATTACAACTTAAAATGTAATAGTCTTAGTTCAAAAGCATATTTAAATTTAAGAAAAGGAGATTTTTCCTATATTTATTAATTCACGTTTACCACACTTAATATAATTACTCATCCATTAAACTAATAAAATCCTCGACCTTCATCGATTGTGAGCCGACAAGATGCAACAAAATTTTATCAATCTCGGATAATTACTATGTGCCTTATTTTGAAGACTGCAACATCGGTTGTGAGCCGGCAAGATGTAGTAAAATTTTATTAGCCCACAGTTTATAATTATTACTCATTTTTTTATATTACCAAGATATAGAGAAAATTTCTTTTTAGAAAATATAAGTATAAATTTGAACTAAAATTATTGATATTATTCATACTTTCAAAAATTGTTGATTTAAGTTTAATTTTCGAAAAGAGCACGTATTATTAGTCCGGTTTAGGAGCTTATGGGAGAAAAAGCCACAAACCACACTTATGAGCTCTTAAGATTTCCAACTAATCCTTGTTTAGCATCTAACTCATAATTAACTCTATCATTTTTTGTTCTTCGCAAATTTAAAATCTTTAATAAAAAGATCCGCGAATGGTTAGTCTAAAAGTTAAGGAACAAGCTAGAGCTCAACATGCTCGATCAAGTCTAAATTTATTCTTATTCTACCTGGCATGAAAGTCAAAATTGTGACAAAACACTTATTTTGTTTTTGAAATTTTTGATTTTTTTTTCATTTTTTTGGTATTTTGGTGGTAAAAACGGGATTACGCGAAAACAACGACTGCAGGCACAATCGAATGCAGGCACAATCAAATCGATAGATAACCCACCATACCTAGAAATAAAAAATTATCCTCAATGTTTTAAGATGGGTCTCTACGTCCTATAATCTATAGCCACATTTTATTAAGTAAGTCTTGATCAATGATAAACATTAGTCGATATGATTTGGATATTGGATTCCCATTATGAAGCTGAGGGATGTGTAAAAGAACAACGATAGGACCAAAACACGACGATCTGACGAAGGCTTTCAAAAATCCGGGCAATCCTGGACATACAACAAAAACCACAAAACAAGAGAAAGGTAGAGGCGAGCCTCTCACAAAACATACTTATTCATTAATACTACTACTAGGATAAGCATGGGTTGCCACCCACGAAGCGCTTGTTTAAGGTAACTTTTGATTGACCCGATTTCCCCCATACTTGAGTTCGGTCAAGGAGGATTGAAAGAATTGCGAGAAGTGGAAACATCAAGATACGAATGTCAAAAATCAGAAATGATCTTTGAAGGATTAAAGCCCCGATGAGATAAGAGATGAGGTGATTTCTCCTCATTAGAAGCAAGAATACCAGGATTGAAAACGTTGTCCTCATTTTCATATGAAAATGGGAGCAAAGTGTCAATCACTGGAGAAAGGGGATCACGGATGAATGAGATGGAAAATTCATCCCGTAATAGAAATTTCTCGGATTGGACTTTAATGAATATCCCCGGATTGAAAATCTTGTTTCTAGTTCCAGAAGGAAAAGAAACTACAAGGTCGGATCCGGGGGAATCACTAGAAAGAGTAAAATCCGAATCCATATAAAGGGTGGGATGGGTGGGTAAATCATGAAGCACATGAACGTAAAGTTCTCTAGTTGGATTATCAGAAATATCCTCCACCACATCTATAGTGAAATTTCCCGAATCGGGCTCACTATCACAAAAGAATGCTTCATAATTTAGAAGAGATAAATCCAAATAAGAAGTAGGGCTGCCACTACTAATCTCTTCCAGATTAAAGAAAAAAGTTTCAGATTCGGGTAAAGATTTATCAAATGTGTTAGTCTCCTCCAAGAAAAAGTTAAGAGATATGGAAGAAGACTTGGTCACAAAATCAGAAGATGGAGTGGAATTATCTTTTAATGCTTCGATCTTAGCAATAAGAAGATTGACATTCAAAAGTTTCTCACAAAGAATATCGTCTTTGATTGTTAGAAGAATATCAGTATCAATCCCTCCAACTTCCGGGATAACTATCTCCACCATCTCTCCACCATCTCTAAGCTGACGAGCTCAGAATCGAGAGGTGATGCCTCAACATAATCGATGTCGTCAATAGAGAAGGAATCATCATCAATCGAAGAATAATCATTGTTGGAATCAATGACAGTTTCAGAATCATCTTTAAGAGTTTTCGGAGGGCAAGGAAAAGAGTTATCATACATCAAATTTTCAATAAAACGGATATCTCCCTTCGGATCAAAGTCGACTTCAACAATTCTCGGTGGAATTGGAACGATAAGAGCGAGTTCACCGACGAACTCCTCGAGAAGGAAATCAATCTTAGGAGAAGATATCAAGTTATCACGATTAAGCACATATTCAATTAGACTAGATTCAGCATTAAAATGATTATTACCATTTCCCGGTGGAATTGAAATGATATCATCTAACACCTCATCCTTTTTTCGGAGAAGAATCATCACAAATGGGCAAATCACATTCACTTTTGGATATACTATCGGACTCACTTGGGGTATGGACAAAGTCCTCAATAACAGACTTTATTAATTCGTCCGATTCTGGTTCCGGAATAGTGTCGAGATGCTTATCCTCCATTATAAGAGAGTCCGATTTTGGTAAATCGGGTGTGATTACGGAGGAAAATTTCTTGAGATATTCTTGTGTAGCAAAAGAATACTCGTCGTTGTCATCATCATAGCAAATGAAATTGAACCGTTGCGAAGTTCTAACATAAGCTGCCTGCTCTTGTTGCAGAAGCTCTTTCTCCTTTTTCCTAATTTCAATACTCATTCCATTGAAATTCTGTTTAAGCTCATAAATCTTAATTTCACATTCCCTTCTATACTGAATATCTATTCTCTCATTACGATAATCTTTAATATGTAAGTCATTAATTAAACTTTTCATTTCATCTAAATAATGTTGCTTCAGATCCTCCATATCTTGGATACTCATTTCTTGAGGAGGTGATTGATCGATATTAGCCGCCCGTTCCTCTGCTAGTAATTCAGCACAAGTTTTTTCTTGAATCGGTTGATGAATGACGGGGTGCTGTGGGGGTTCAAATTGGTCAAAACCGGAATAATTAGACTCATAACAAAGATTGGGCTCATAATAATTCATCGGTTGACATTGAAAAGTCTCATGAGGACCTCCGTAATTTTCACAACAAGGTTCGTAGAAGATCACTTGTTGACATTGAAAAGTCTTATGCGGGCCCCTACAGCGGGTACAACAAATATATTGTTGTTGTAAACCTTGAAAACTTTGTGGGAAATTAAAGTCTTGATTGTAACACGGTTCCGGATTATAAATAAACGGAACTTGAGGTGGACAATCGTAACCATAATGAGCATCGTTCCCATAAAACTCACAAGAATATGTCAGTGGTTGTGAAGGTGGGTTGAAAACGTTAGGAGAATCATCGACAAAATTAGGAGTGGAATCATAAGTGAATGAACTTCCATCTCCAGAATAGCATGTCGGATCAAAACTTGGCAAAGTTTGTGGGAGCTCATCAACGGTTTGATTGTTGCATGGTTCCGGATTAGAGATAATCGGAACTTGCGGTGGACAATTATAACCATAATGAGCACCGTTCCCACAAGACTTACAAGTACATCGTTGATAAAAGATACCATCTAACGAATCACCACACCCGTAACAACAATGATGGTCGATTAGTGGAGGACTTTGTGAAACATTTTTGGAAATATTTGGAGAATCATTTAAAGAATTCGGATTCAGATTATTTCCATATCTTGAAGCATAAATCAAACAAAGTCCTTTGCTAAGACCACTTCCACACCTCATGCAAGTACATTGTTGACAAAATTCACCATCTCCTAACACATCTTTACAATGAAAGCAATGACGTTGGTTGGACGAAACCGTGTGGGGATGTGGTGGTGAGTCGGGAGCTTTATTAGAATCATGAACAAATTTGCCAACGGAACTCATATTCGAACAACAACATTCTTTATTATACAAAGATCCACAAGACGAACACTCTTTAATCGTGAAGAGGGGATTCAAACGATAATCGAGTGACACCATAAGAATTAAACAATATAGAGGGTTAAGAAAAGAATCAAATGGTTTAGAAGAAAAAGAAGATTATTTTCGGGTTTTTAAGCTTCTTAAACAACATATTTTATTAAAGGACAAAATGGGATTGAATAATTTAAACCAATAATCAACTTGCTTCACGGTAGCTCTCTAAAAGAAAAACGCGCAAAGGAGCGGAGGAATGGGAAAGCGCGAAGCTATTAAAAACCTTCTTCTTTCGGGCGTAGTTCCTTGGAATAACCCTCCTTATACCCCCTCTTATAGCTTGTTAATCACTTAAAGGTGAGCCGTACTTCACAAGTGACACAAAGGCATGTTTTAATCTTTTGTTTGGGAACTTCTAAAGATAATGCTCAAGTTGAGAGCATTATATTGATGATGATTTTTATTATTTAAAGACAATGTTTTTATGTTTTTGATTTTTCTTGTTTTTATATACTGATAAAAGAAAATGAAAAATATTTTTATAAAGAAAATAACTTCACAAGGAAGGATCTTCAAAGCACTATTTGTCAAACGTTGAAACGACAAGCGTATACACTCCTCCCCGGCAGCGGCGCCAAAATGATAATCACCTTTTTAGGGGTAATTATATATCAAATAGTATAATAAAATATCAAATATAAAATCCCCGCAAGTCAACTTAGTCAACCCTTTAGGAAAAAGGTCAACAAACTCACGGGTATGATATAAATGATTCCGGGCAAGTGATCACCCAGGTCGTTTTTCCCCAACGAGGCGTGCAATGGAGAGTCGAGAGTCGGTTTGATATTTGGTGTTTGAATGGAACAAGATTTGATTGGGTTTTCTAATTCTACGGGAAAAAGCAATTAAAAGGCAATCTAAACTAAAAACGAATGCAATAACGAATTTAAAAACGTAAACGGAAACGTAAAAATGCGACTCGAAAACCTAAATTATCAAAATTTAATCCTAAAATGATTTTTTAACTTTTTATAAATCCTAAATGACTAAAATGCAAGGACAAATAAAAGTAAACAAAAAACGTAAGCAATTAAAGTAAAAAACGAAGAAAACCAATAACGGGACCAAATCCCGTTCTTTAACAAACCAAATCCTACAATTTTAACCCTACGAAAGCAAATTTAATTTTCCTAAGTCCTAAATGATAAAAGAAAATTAAAAAAAAGAATTATATTTTTTTGACTTTTGAATAATTTTTTATGAATTAAAAACAGTTTTAATAAGAAAAATTCATTAAAAATACTAAACTAAATGGGAAAAATCTGAAACAATTATGGAAAGTACTTTGAAGTGATTTAAATCTAAGAAAAATAAATGCTGGAAAATTGGCTTACCGAATAAGCTGGAAATAAGCAAAACGTGGCTATAAGCTTAAAAGGCTAAAAGATGTTAAGTAAATAAATTGTGCAACTTAAAACAGATGGCCCTATCTGGTGCTAGTGATAGTGAGTGTGTGTGTTGAGGCTTTGGTATAAAGGGAGAGGTCACAGGTTCGACCCCTGTGCCTCTCCTTTTTTTGAAAACATTTTTTTTACTTTTTCTTTTTAAAAACTTGTAAAATAAGCTGAAATAACAGACTTTTAAAAAAAACAACTTTTTTACAAAACTCAAAATTAAGCCGGCAATAAGCCAAAGAAAATTGACAGAATTGGTATTTTACACTATATGACTAAATGGCTTGAACTGTGGGCTTTTTTAGAACCTATAAGCAAAAGATAAAAACAAATAAGCTAAGACAGATGATAGGATACACCTAATAAGCACTAAGGGTAAAAAATAAGCAACTAAATTAAGCTAAGCTAAGCTAAAAATGACAGAATTACTTGGGAGGGTTTTAAACTTAAAATGCTAAACTAAAAGTACCATTAAGCTCAAATGAGCTCTAACCCAAGTTAAATAAGTTAAAAGGGCTAGAACCTAACCTAATAAGCAAATAGGAACTAAAAGTAAGCAATGAAAACAAGCAGCAAAGGTCTGAAAAAGCTATAAGCACTTTTTGGCCCAAACTGCTAAACAAACAGCCTAAGATGCACTTTTCTAGCTTATTTTTAAGCTAGCAACTGGAACCTTATGGCTTGGGGACTTATCAGAACTTAAAGCTTATACATCAAACTATAAGAATCCACAAAAAGATTTGAGTTTGAAACTCAATTAAGCTACTAAAAAGCCTTGTGAAAATGGCTATGACACTTAGTGTGATGCTGAGTTTTTTTTTCAAATTTTTGAAAGGACAAAAGGGCTAAGTGCAGCCCTATTTTTAAGCTAGAAAAATAAGTTCAAATTATGAAATAAGCTCAAACAGATAAATCCTAGACTAGAAAGAACTTGTGCAAGAAATTTCAAACACTAAATCCTACTTTAGCTAACCTACATTTGCTAATGAAATTGGGGTATTTTAAAACTTAAACATACATGACAGAATGCATACCAAATCCACAAAGGCAAATGCACATTAAACCATGACTTATACTACTGCATTCCTAATCCTAAAACAGGTATAAAAACACTCTAATACTTGCTAAATCAAAATTAAATCAGATAAACTAAACCATGAGGCAACATAAACACAGATTTAAAGCATGCATTCTATTAACTTGGAAAAAGATTTTCAAAACTTAAAAACTTATAAAAACAGACTTGAGGACTAAGTTAAAACTTGTTAAAACTAGCTTATGAGCCAAAAACCATTTTCAGCCTAATTTGACCCATTTTGGCAGTTAACCCAAACACCCCTTTAACTTTGTAAAAACCATTTTTTACACTAAATAAGACATAGAAAATTTATAAAAACTAAAAACAGATTAAAACTAAGATCAACTAAGCACAAATAAGCAAGGAACAACAACTTTCAAGCATAATTAAGCTAGAACATAATTTAAAAAAACAAAGCTAGAAAATGAGAAAACTTAAACTCACAAGTGGTCCAAGCTGTAGGATTGAATAAACACTACCAAACCATCATCTTAACACCTCCCATGAGGTTCTAACCTATGGCCATCCAGTACATACCATGCTCCATTAAGCTTAAAACTAATTTTTTTTTATAAAAAAAACTTTAACATAGAAAATAAGCTTAAGCTTTTGATAAAGCTTAAGAAAGGATTGCAGGCTTAAAAGAGAGCTTTAAAAAGCTTGTAAAAAACAGGTTTGAAAACAAAATAAGCTTAAATGCATAAAGGATTTAAAGAACAGATAAAAACTGAAAATTTCATTAAACTTTAAAGGATTACAATGCTTTGAAATGTAAAGACATAATTTAAAAAACATAAAATAAAAACATTAAAAGGTAAATTATACTACTCCTAAGTTACATGTTATCCCCCTTTACAATAAAAATCTTAAACTATTTATATAAAAAACTATCCCCCTTTACAATGAAAATCCTAAACTATTTCTATAAAAAAGTGAGGTGCAGGGTTGTGTTTGTTGTGTTTCTTCTGTGAGGACTTCAAATCATCATCATAGCCATCCATTTTGCTTGGTGCCCAATCCCTTCAATCTTAACCCTTAATTATTTGTCATCTTCATGGACGAATGGTGTTGTTTAGGATTGCCAACATGGCATTTGGAGTTTTATGAAGTGGGGTTAAGGTGAGAGTGATGGTTTTGTTTTAGGGCACAATGAACGAGGTGGAGTGTGACAGGGATGGTGAACAATAGTGGCGAGAAAAGGGTTTTGGGTTTTTGTTATAACAGGGTAACGGGATTATAAGGGGGTGAGGATGAGTGGTGAAAAGGGTATTGGGGTTTAGGGGTAAAAAGGTTAGAAAACTAACTGTCGTTAGCCCTTGTTTTGGTTAAGGAGTGGCACCGTTAGTCCTTTTGGACTAACGGTGCAAAAATTTTAAGGGTTAAATGTTAACAGGCTGTTAAGTGTTGATTGGGCCTAGTTAAGTGTTTGGGCTAGTGTTTATTTAAAAGGGAGTTGGGCCTTTTATAAATAAAAAGGGTATTTGGGCTTTTGGGTTTATAAGGGTTTAATGGTTTAATGGATATAGTGGGCTGACCCGACCTACTAAAATGGGTTCGGGTTGGCTCATTTTGACATTTTTGGGTTTTTGGGTTTGTTTTTCGATGCTCATTCCATTTCCGTGTCCCGGGGTTGACTTTGACTTTGTCTTTGATTGGCTGTCTTTGGCTTTGACTGGTTGACTTGAATTTCGCGCTCTTTTCATTCTCGTGCTTGGTTTTGTTCCTGTTGACTTTGTTTTTGTCCTTTTCGTGAATATCTTTTACCTGCACATCATGAATAGCAAAACAAGCATATATTTGGCATTTTATGTTCGTTTTTGGTCATTTAGGCTTGTTTTTATAGGTAAAAGGTATGTGTAATTAAGCACATACCAGCAATCATATGATGATGGATTGGTATACGCAGAATACATTATGGATTTATTGGACAAGAGGTGACGATGAAGAAGTATTGACCGATGAGGAGAATTCTGATCTTGAAGAAAAACATTTGAGTGAAGGGATGAAATTGCTAAAATCTTCATGATAAGAAATGACATATTCCAATTCAAAACACCTCTATGTGAAGCATTCAAGTGTAACACCCCCAAATTGGGTCGCAGCGGAATATAGGTTGGGGGTGGTACTTCATAGATCAATAACACAAGATAATCTAAGAACGACCCAAAAAGTCATTTAAAACTGATACATTAGATTTAACAAAGCGTTTGTTACAAAAGCCCGAAGCTTTACTTGTTCATTGTTTCCAAAATACAAAGATACTAGTTCATTACAAATATCCTAAAATGAAATGAAACCAAATCTTCATGTACGTGACATCCAAAATATAAAACCACCAATATATCCCTTGCACCCTGTGCTTATTGACCTCATAAAAAACATTGCTTTAAAATGTCAACATATTGTTGAGTGAATTCATAGGTTTGTAAAAGTATAATGTAGGACCGCAAGATTTCCCCCTCATGATAATGCAACAGATGCAAACATCATAAAATGTAATTACGTTTTCCTAAGCTCATGACACTGAAGCTCGACATGTATGAAATGCAATAAAATATTGCCAACATTGCCCGTGTTGATGTTCTAACCCGCAACATCCTATGTCCGATATGGTATACGTTCGTTTGTCTAGTGATAGCTAATCACCCGAACAGGGATGTTAATCCCAATAGATCTATTCATATCATTCGCGCTCACAATCCTAGTAATTGACAGTTCATGATAATGGGCTTAGACAGGGTATCGCTACTTGCGTCCATTTGTAAAACATCCATATGTTTCTCACCTCAAAACTTGTAAATCATTAAAATGTAAAACGTGGGGCTATGAACTCACCTTGAGTTAATAATAATCCAAATACAACAGAAAATGCGTCACGGAGATGACGGAATGCAACCTAATTAAACGTAAGTCGTATAAGTACTAAGCATATTGATTAACTAATGTCATATACAATTCTATATAGCTACATCACCATCTAATTGCGTTTGTGAAATCGTATTTATAAAGTTAAAACGTTTATAAATAGCTCATTAGTAAAAATGACGTAACTTTATCGTTTTAAGCCCGTTTCTTACGTTTCTTATGTCCACGCTTTTGTATTAAAATGAGTTATCAAAATATTACCTTTATCATTTTTGACCTACTGGTGAACAGTATTTTACTGTTCATAACAGTTTATAAAATTATTTTTTATAGATTTAGTTATCGTAAAACCCGTAAATGTCATATTTTATTCGTTATAGCTCCGTTTTTAGCGATTCTTTCGAGCACGCCTTTGTTATTAAAAGTTCTATCATATTAATGGTGTTTTCAAAATGTTATTTACTGATGTGAACAGTAACGTTTATAAAAATAGTTTTATAAAAGTATTTTTATACATTTAAGTATATAAACTCGCGTAATTCATAACTCCTTCGTTATTGATCCAAAAATTATGATTCTAATTGTTTTGGAATCCTAAAAATAAGTGCTATCTGTGAAAAATAATAAACTTTATATATCAGAAGTATTTCATAACTTGTTTTTATAAAATTTCTTTTATAACGTGTTTAATTAACGTATAACTTGTAAACTACGTATCTTCTTCGTTATTAATCCGTTTTTCGAGTTTCTTACATGCCCACGATCCTTGTGACATGTAGTATTTTATGAAATCATAATATCCTTGTCTTGGAATTCGGACCTAAACAGAAAGTTTTGAAGTTTTTCATAAAAACATGTTTAAACCTAGTTTTGTAACTTTCTAGTTTAGTCACTTGGTTACAAGTCCATTACAACACTCATTAGCACATGTATTATATCCTTAGGGTCTCTAGTTCATATTTTGTCTAATATTGTCCAAGATATCAAGTCCTCTGATCACTTTAAATCATAAACTCGTTAAGTAAACCTTTAATTAACAAATCTCTACTTAAACTTTTTATACATAAACCACCATGGTAGAACACTTATACTTCCATTATGACATAATATTAACATTCACATAACATGTAAAAAAGTTTATCAAAGCATAATCACAAGTAAAAATCCATCTTACATGTTAAAACATTTTCTAAATGGTGATTTTGCTACAAAGAACATATATGTGCATAAAATCATAAATGTAAAGACATAAAGAGTTTTAGATGACCTTAATATGATGTGTGGTGATGAACAAAAAAAGATAAAACCTTGTTTAGCAACCAAACCCTAACTTGCAAGACTTGAAAACCCTAATTCCAATTAAAACCCTAATCCTTCCTTTTCCTTGCTTAACTCTTGTAAAGGCTTAGCTAAACCTTTAAAATACCTTGATGTATCTTAGATATAGTGTAGGTATGTTTGTAAATGTGTTAGATAAAAATTTTATGGATGGTTTGTGGTTTTGGATTTGAGCCGTGGGGGTGTAAGGAGCAAAAGAGAGAATAGGTTTTGATTTTTGGTAAATGAAGTGAAGTGTGTTATCTCTCTTGGTATACTAGTATCATATATCTCTTATAAGTATTCAAGGCTAGTCAAGAACACTATTAGGGATCACAAACAAGATGAGTGAAATGAGGAAGACTATGTTGGTCAAAGGAAACAAGTGATGGCTAGTTTTAATGAGGTTGTGTTGTACAAAGACTAAGTTGTAAAAATTTATACTCCTTGACCCTAAATGTTGTTGTAGCCATGGGTTAGGGGGGGAAGAGTTTCTAGATGATCTTTGGCCTTAACAAAATATCTAGTAAGATATATAAGTTACAAGTTGTAGATTTTTCATAAAGATGTTTATTTTGTAAAGTATATGTCTTGGTTCATTTTTCTTGCATAGAATTCGGCTAAGTATATAATTGTGGGTGAATTTTTATAAAGCTTTGGGCATTGGGTATAAAAATAAGTATTTGTTGAAGCGTAGATTAATTAATGTGGTTCCGGGTATGCCTAAACGCATTTTATCACGAAACGTAAACACTTTACGTAACCAATAGAAGTAAAATGAACAAAGTTAATAATTATCCTCAAAATAATTACTTAACACTTGCTTGATGTAAACATTTAATTGTTTGATGCCCGTTTACATTGAATGATCATTTTTAGCTTACGCGATTTAACTTAACTTTTACGATTAAAAGCAAACGCGTACAATACTAAAAATACATAGTGAATTTATTGACGTTGTAAATGACCCTAAAACACGAGATGTTATAGTCTCCCCCGTTAAGTGAGCCTTGTCCTAAGGCTTAAAATGCGGCACTTGACGACGATGAAGTCTTTGTGAATAGGTGTGGATATTTCTTCCTGAATTGATCTTCGTGTTCCCATGTAAACTCAGGGCCTCGCCTAGAGTTCCATCGAACCTTGAAAATTAGGACACGGCTTCGCCTCAACTGTTTGACTTCACGATCCATGATTTCGACCGATTCCTCGACGAGTTGAAGCTTGTCATCAAGATGTAGTCCATCCAACAGAATGGCTAATGGTTCGTCGGCATAACACTTTTTTAGGTTGGGTACATGAAATGTATTGTGAACCCTGCTAGCTCATCAGGAAGATCAAGCTTTTATGCAACGGATCCCAACCTATCTCCAACAACCTTGAATGGTCTAAACGAACCTCTTTATCACTTCTCTCAATTTCCATAAAACGTTACAAACCCTTTCCAAGCTAAACTTAAATCATAAAACTAATTTACCCCCCACCTGAAAATCATCGTTACGGATTAGATCCTGTAACTCTTTGTCGATCACGAGCAGCTTGCATTCTCTGCTTGATTTGAACGATCTTCTTAGTTGTTTCTTGCACTATTTCTAGACCATTGAGTTGAACTTCTCCAACCTCGGCCCAACAAACGAGTGAACAACACTTTCGACTGTAAAGTGATTCAAATGGTGCGGCCTTGATGCTAGCATGATAGCTATTGTTATATGAGAACTCGAATAATGGCAAATGGTTAACCCAAACCTTTCCAAAGTGGATTGCACAAGCACACAACATATCCTCAAGAGTTTGAATAGTCCTCTCGCTTTGCCCGTCTGTTTGTAGATGGTACACAGTACTCATATCCAGACTAGTACCCAAAGCATTCTGAAGTGACCTTTAGAAATTTGATGCGAACCTAGGGTTACGATCACAAATAATTGAGAGAGGTATTCCATGCCTCGTGACCACCTCCTTTAGGTACATTCTTGCAAGTTTATCCATCGGATCAGTCTCTCTCATCGGTACAAAGATTACAGACTTAGTGAGTCAGTCGATAATCACCCAAATGGTGTCGTAGCCTTGTGACAACTTAGGAAGCTTCGTGACAAAATCCATAGTGATGTTGTCCCACTTCCATTGAGGTATATCGGGTTGTACCAACAATCCTGATGGCCTTTGATGTTCTGCCTTGACCTTGGCACACGTCAGACATTTACTAACATAGGTGGCGATGTCGGCTTTCATATTGGGCTACCAATATAGCCTCTTCATGTCCTGATACATCTTATCAGAACCCGGATGAATAGAGTATTTTGACTTGTGGGACTCGTGCATGATCACAGTTCGCAAATCGTCATAACATGGTAACCAACTCCTGCCATTGAAGCATAGAGTTCCATCCGCACAGAGTTCCAACTTTTCAGTTCTAAATTTCTCTGGATCCTTAGAATTTTCAAGCAACATACCTCCAACCTCTTTGTTCTAGATGTTCTATGGTTTCCGTGCTTCAGTCTGAGCATCCAAAATTTGTTTAGGGAGATTCAAACCTATAGTCATGACTAAGGCTCAAACCCTTAATGGTGGCTCTCGTTCCTTCCTGCTCAAGGCGTCATCGACAACATTTGCTTTCCCTGGGTAATAATGAATCTAGCAATCATAATCACTAAGCAATTCTAACCAACGACGCTGCCTCATATTCAGCTCCTTTTGATTAAGAATGTGTTGTAGACTCTTTTAATTTAATACTTCGTCTCTTTCAAGAAAAGACGACGTATCAGAGTAGCGGAAGTCTTGAAACATGTACTTGAGCATTCATGATGTCTTTATGTTTGTCGGTCGGGTATGAGCATGTGGCTATGAATCTTGTGAGTCAGCTGGAATCAGGTACCTTCACCTCCATCTTTAAGTATCTTGCATTAAAACAGTTAGCAATAAAGCGGGGGGGGGTGCGGAATAGTAGCTTTGGTCATTCGCCGTGTTTTGGTTGAGAGTAACCTTCGAATCTGTGAGATCGACCTGTGATCAGGTAGATTCAATTTAAGAAGAATCTCCTTGACAGGATTTTCAGCTGAAGTATAGAATCTTTCTAACACATAAGTATTAGATTCATCAAACTCAACATGTTCTCATTACCGGAACGTCTCAAAGCAGACAACACGATAAAAGTAAACCAGTGAGTTACTATCTCACCGATTGAAATAGAAAAATCGATTTGAAAATCAATTGATGTGTCACTTGCTAAAGTGGTTTTGTAACACATCGAGAGTGTTAATCATTTCAAAAATTCATCATCAATCGTCAATTCATATACTGGAACAAGTTTGATTCTTATAGAATCGCATCATCGTTTCTTTTCAGTTGTCACAAGTTTGATTCATATAGAATCGCACAAGTCACCTACCATAAGCAGGATTTCCATCTTCATTGTGAATACTTAAGTATCACTCGGATGTTCTGCTAAAATCACAAGGATAATGCGTAAGACTCTTTATATTTTCTCGTTATTCACATTGTGTGAAATAGCAAGCATAATTTTGACAAGTGTCCTAATGAGATTTATGGATGATCTCTTTTGGCTCTAGACTCAATAGTGCACTTTTGTTTTAGTGATCGGAGGCTGGAGCAGACTGCCACCTTTTCGATATCGACTAACTCAGAGTGAGAAAGTCGATACAAATGCGTGTAATCTCTGTGAGAAATGAAACAAGAGTCTGTTGAGAGACCTTGAGTGGCTAGGGAGGGTTGTGCTTAGCGTCACTGGGTCCATGACTGTCTTCAATGTCAGACAACAACTTAGTGTTTTCGACATATTATGTATTGACCCGGTTTCTGCCTAAGTGTATGGAGGGCTTCTTTCTTTTTACCCTTTATCTTTACATTTCTTTTTCATTCTTTAACCCCTTAAATGCTTACCGAGACTTCATGACTAACACCTTGTTGGGTTTGTTCCAGTGTTAGCTCCATCTCAGTCGGCATTTTTCCCGATTCTCACTTTTTCTCCTTTTGTATCATGCCTAAGGACTTCTACACTAACTAGTGGATATCCCTGGGTAGATCCCTCCGGTTCTGGCTGGATCATGGAATTTGAATACCTAAACCTAACCACCTTATAACTCTATAAATTTAAGTACATGGTTGGTCTTTTGGGTATTCCATCACAATCAAAACCAAAATCATTGAAAACTTCAATCAAAGATTCCTGATAAATATAACACAAGCTACAACTTTGAGAGTTTTTTCATCATCACTAAAAACTCCCCCTTAACATGTGCATCATAATCATAGTACATACTAAGTGTGGAGTGCATTGAGTCTATTTTATTCGATCACATTTCAATATCAATTAGATTCAGTTTAATCACATTTTCTCCCATTATCCAAAATGTTAATCCGTTTATATTTTGGATATCAATTGATTAAACTTTCGGGGACAAAATGGTACATATTAACTAATAGGAACATTGCGCCCCCTCAAAAATTGAGGGTATATAAGATAGGGTTGAGTACAATAATTTGAAATTTTTTGAATTTACTAAGAAATTCTTGAAAATTTTGTACTCGAGCACTTCTTAGAATCACCATAAGTCTACACTACCTATTTATATATTCACAAGATTATTATGTACGAGGTTTGACCTGAATGATGAGAACATCATATGATGAAATCATATGGTCCTTTGTAGCAGCCGTAGGTCTCCTTCTTACAAACTTCCACCAACGAACTTTTCTAAGCTCCTCATTAACCTTCTTTCTTTCAAGAAGTTGTTAATTTGATCTTTCTCTGTCCAAGCACTCTTCGGTATTGCTTTAACTTTCTTTCTAAGTTACGAAAGTCTTCAAACTTCGAGTATGAAACAGATTCAGATACATATGTAACATGAGCTTGTGTGGTTGGTGATGTCGGTGTGATGTAGTCCTTATGCTTCCCCTAACCAAGCAATCCTTTTCTGAGTAAAATTCAAACTTATCTTGCATGCCTGAATCAAGCAGTCTTGATGTATAAAGTCTAGATATCCGAAGTACACAATTAACCCTTTCAAGAACTTGATACCGCAACACCAAAGTCAATTAAGTCCCGGATGAGTGCATTTATTTCTTCAGGATATTGATGATATAAATTGCAACATCAAAGTCAACTAAGTCCCGAATGTCACAATTATTCCCTCTAAGTAGTCGAAATGAAAACACCTAAGTTAACTAAGTCCCAAATGTACTCATTTCTTTCTGTAGAATACTGACTAACTTAAGGAATCATGTACCTCTTTTATCAAATACTTCTACTTCTTTTAAGAATAAGCTTAGGGATTGACCGTTTAAGGAAGCATTAATTGAATCAGAAAGAACTTTTCTCATGTATTAAATAATTATACTCCCAACACTTCCCCCTAGGGACTCAAATGATACATACAGACTAATGTGAGATGTATCTTTACCACCGTGTGATTTAATAGTGCACCCAAAAGATGCAAAACGGCCTAAAAACAAAAGAAGCTACCTCAAAGACAAAAAGACGCTACCACAAAAGAGCCAAGGACACCATCAAGTATACATCTACTCCTTCCCCCCTTGCTGGTGTTCGACACGTCGGAATAAGCAAAACCTTATACGCAAGCATATTCAGATCGTGTTAGAAGAAATAATAAGCTTGATATCATTCCGTGAGAATCAACTATCAAGTCTTTGAAACTATGTAATTATATCCAACCATTCCAAGTCTTTTACCAGCTATGATGTGTTGGCAATATTAGTCTATGTAGTTTTAAGCTATACTCATTAGGTCTCATATTTCAAATAAGTTCTTAAAGTTTGAAACAAATGACATCTAAAGCTCTTGAAGTTAATATAAATTAACTCCCCTTAAAAATGTTATCCGTCATAATTCAAAACTTTATCTGTTTATTCAGTGACTTATTTTGAAAGACCATTTTAAAAGATTATTTGATGACACTTTCTCCCCCCTCTAATAATGACCTTTTTCTATTTAAAAGCTGTGTCATTGTTTGAGGTTCGAATTGTCTTTGAAATCTTTTGTGAGTACTGAAAACACTGATTCTTTGGAGATAACTGTTTTACCAATAAAAATAAGATTCACTTAGTTTTGACACATAAAAGCTCACTGACACGTCCCTATGGAATATAGGAAGCACGTTGTTGTTGCAAAGTAAAACAGACCAAGCCTTGCATGGACATAAAGTAAGACATGTCCGAGAATAAATTCTTTGTTATAGGTCAAGTTACTTTGAATACTTGCCTTTAAGATGATGACCGGGTTGCTATCTGAAATAATAGCAAGCCATTTGGCATGTTTTGAAAACATTTGGAACTTCTGCTCGAACTTCATTTACAGGCTCGTATCATTATTGAATGACATTTCTAAGACCGTAAATGTTATCGATTTTCAGAAGACATGCCATTATTACCTCTTTTTATATTTTCTCATTTTTTAATTTTTTCTTTGGTTTTTAAAATTTTATATTTTTGTATTTTGTTTTTATAAAAATTTTGAAAAATGAAAAATCTTTTTGGTTTTTATGGTTTTAAAATATATACATATGATACAGGATATTTGAATAGGTACCACTACTATTCATCAACTTCATCTGCCAATTGTTTCAGAGTCTCCGGCGTAAAACTTCGCATTCCCAGCTTGTTGATCAGAAATTCAATTCTATTTCGGCCAAGAGCTTTAGTGAAGATGTCTGCCAGTTGATACTCCGTATTGACAAAGTAAAGTTCGATCACCCCATTCTCAACATGCTCCTTGATAAAGTGAAATCTGATGTCTATATGCTTGGATCTGGAATGTTGAACGTTGTTGCAGCATAAGGCAATAGCGCTTTTGTTATCACAGTACATTGGAATTTTATTGAATCCAAAGCCATAGTCGGTAAGCTGTGATCTCATCCAAAGGATTTGAGCACAACAGCCGGACAAAGCAATATATTCAGCTTCCGTACTGGATATCGCAGCGCTTTTCTGCCTTTTAGACGACCAGCTAACAAGTCTATCACCCAAAAGTTGCATACTTCCAGACGTGCTACGGCGTGTATCTTGACAACCAGCATGATCCGCATCTGCAAATGCTGTTAGAGCAATCGAAGAATCCTTCGGATACCATAGTCCCCGATGTACGGTTCCTTTTAGATACCGAAAGATCCTTTTTACCGCATTTAAGTGCTTTTCGGTAGGCCGAGCCTGATACCGGGCACACATGCATATAGAAAATTGTAGGTCAGGTCTACTGGCTATAAGATAAAGGAGGGTGCCAATCATACCACGATAGTGTGACGGATCTACGACTTTCCCTTCTTTATCCTCATCCAGTTTGGATTTCTCCACCATGGGAGTATCCACTGGGTCACAAGAATCAAAGCCGTATTTCTTTAATGATTCAAGGGCATATTTTGACTGGTTAATGAAGATGCCTCTGGGATTTTGAGAAATCTGTAATCCTAAGAAAAATGAGATTTTGCCCATCATTGACATCTTAAATTTTGAGCACATGATTTTAGAAAATAGATCACAAAGTTCAGGTGTAGATGCAGCAAAGATAATATCATCGACATAAATTTGTACCAGAAGTAATTCCTTGCCGTCTCTGCGGATGAACAATGTAGGATCCACTGAGCCTTTGGAGAAGTCTTGGGATATCAAGAACGAAGACAACATGTCATACCACGTGTGTGGAGCTTGTTTCTACCCATAAAGAGCTTTCTTTAGCTTATACACGTGATTGGGGTTATCTTTATCCACGAACCCATCCGGTTGGCTAATATAAACCTCTTCCCGCAGATTACCATTCAGAAACGTAGTCTTCACATCCATTTGGTATACGACCATGTTCATATGAGCAGCAAACGCGAGAAAAATCCTTATAGCCTCTAATCTCGTAACCGGAGCAAAAGACTCTTCAAAATTGATTCCATCCTCTTGACGGTAACCACGGGCTACTAATCGAGCTTTGTTCTTCAAAATTCCTCCCAGTTCGTCTAGTTTCACGTTGTAGATCCACTTCAAAGTAATCACCATAAATTTGTCTAGTCGGGGTACGAGCTCCCATACTTCAAGTCGTTCGAACTCATTAAGTTCTTCTTGAATTTCTTCAATCCAACAGGCTTGAGTCAAATCATCTTTATACGTCTTGGGTTCAACAGCAGTGAGGAAAGCATCGTAGTAACAGAAAAGAGCTTGCTCATGTAATTGCAGCCGAGTGGAAACTGGTCTAGCGAGTTCACCGATTATGTTTTCAAGTGGATGATCCTTAGTCCATTTGCTATTGTGTTCAGAAATTTGGTGATCAGGGTGCACAATTGTATGAATAGAATCCGATGATGAAGATTGATCAGAGGGGATTTCTGGAATTGGAACACCAAAGTACGGATCATTACCCATATGTGCAACTTCAATATCATGATTATCTTCTTCAACATCGTTCGGAATGACGGGAGGTTCGGTTTCGGGTGTTGTTTGAGAATTACTTGGAGATGGTGCATCTTGGTCAACTGTAGTTGATGAAGGTGAACCGGTTGAGTCAGCAAGAACTGGAGCAATTACTTCATTAATTGGAACAACAACTTCAGGAGCTGGATGATCAACACTAGGTGAAGGATTGAGAAATTCATCGAACAACGGTTGAAACAGCATATCCCAGTCAGTTCGCGAAGGTGGTACAAACGGTGTTGAAGGATGAGGGTTTGGCACGAGTCCTGAACTGATTGTTGCAGGAGTCATTTCATGAAGTGCGGGTCCTGAACTGCTGTGTTCAGAAGCCATTGCAGTCAGCTCATCAAAGTCAACGTGAATGGTTTCAACAATTATTGACCATTTGAAGAAGAAATCAATCAAACATTTGACCATATTTCTGTTTAACTTTTCTCCCCTTCAAAAATTTCATATGTGATTGCCTTTTTTGATTAACCAAGTGAGCTACATACAAGTTACTGGTACGTTTGATCCAACTTGTATAATAATCCGTTCATGATTTGAGTACATATGACCATTGTTGATGGAGAATGTCGGAGGAAACATTGAAGAAGATTTTCTCTTTTTTTTCCCCCTTTTGAAGATAAAGCGCAATGAAAGGTTATTACACTTTTCCTTTTCTTTATGGAGCGGGGGCCTGAAGTTGTTTTTGTCCTGAAGTCGTATTTTTGTCTGCCGAAGAACTAAATTAGAAGACGCATTCATAGTTTTCCCACATATTTTATGTTGCATTAGATTGGAATCCCTTTGAGTGTTTGTGAACCCTTGGTTATGTGAAGCATAGTAGTAACAGTTTTTTCGGCAACCCTCAACTCTCTAAGACTTTAAAAATTTTATGGATTATAGAATGTACATGCACTTAAGTTAAGAAGTACCTTGCACTGACTTTAAAGAGTTTAATTGCATTCATATAGGTTAAGTGATTTTATCTTCATTTGAACCTTTAGGAGGTCTTTCACAGGTCAACCTTGGGATTGTTTGCTTTTAGCTTTGAGTGTGGTATTTCTTTTCCATTGGAAACCCACTTAAGACCTGAAACAGTGTTAAAAAATTCTACCCGTCGGTATCCACCTAAGGCACGATCTTAGGTGTGTGGTTTTCGCATGTCACAGGGCGATGACCTTTTTGGCACGAGAACTCTTATGGTCCATGTACAATCTGCCAAACTGGGTTCGTAAGTGGCCGCATTGGATTCTTACGGGTTTGTTATTGTTTATGGTTCTTTGGGGTTGAAATCTTTAGCAGTGAATTCACTTCTTTAGGAGGCTTTGTTATTACAGACATCATGATTGCAGTAGACACACTTTAGACATAGGTTAAGCACACAAGTGTTTGGAAGTCGCAGGAAAGGACTAGAATTTCCTAGATTGATCTACTTTTGGCATAACATTGGTCGTTGGGCACAACACTACTCTTAGATTGTTGCAAAACCACTAGATGTTTGATTATTGCTCCTAGGTTTTGATTTGCAACTCTTAGTAGTGTTTTGTGATTTAGCAGATGGCATTACACTAGTTGTTGACTTTCTAGATTCTCTTTCTTGTGTCTTTTATTAGCTTTCTCTTGATGGTATTATGAACCAAAATCATGTTGAACTAGAAATCTTGGCATGTTCTTAGAACTATTCCTAAATGAGCTAGATGCAATCATATGATTAGGTTTTGCAAAAGCAGATTCTCTTCCCTTAGGCAAATAATGTTGAGTGACTAGTTTTGACAAAACGTTATTCACATCAACTGCGGAAGGCAAACCGTGGTTTTTTTTGAAAAATTAGGTCCGTTCAGATTTAAACGCATTCGGTTGTCAAACACGAGTGATTGGTTTCGGGTGGATGTAAAAACCGGTTTCCCCAAGATTGATGTTTTGCAAATTAGTATCCATGTTGTTTCCCTTTTTCACTTTCTTAATTCATGTTTTAGCGCTACATTCGCAAAAATCCTTTTCCTGAATATATGAGGCCTTTAACTCAGCTTTTTAAACAAGTCTCTACTATTTTATTTGGGCAATCATGTGAATTCATTTTTTAGTGAAGTCATTATGGTCTTTGTTGAAATTGTGTTGTTTTTAATAGAATCGTAAAGATTTTGTAAAGGCTGTTTTTAAATTGCTCATTTTCTTATGAAACTTCTCTATTATCTGCATGTACATTTTGCACACACGATGTTCCCAATATCGATATTGATCTTTTCAAGTACCTCTCAATTTCCTTGTTAATCTTGGCTTGATTACTTGTTTCATTTATATTTGACCATGTTGGCCCGTCTTTTTAAGTCTTGATTTTTTGTTATTTAAGTTCCATAGTTAACACAATGTGTTCATTCTTGAAAGATCTTTCTGATGTTGAGGCAACGGTTTTTTTGAGAAATATTTTTCAGAATTGAGAGTTTGGTTTGAAAATTCATGTGTCTGTTATCAAATGATGGATCAAGTAGAAAGGACTTGAAACTTGACATTTTTCAGCATTCTGTTCAATCTCTTCCTCCTCTATGACACATATTTGTTTGAAATCAGGAATGTATTTTCTATCATCCTTTTCTACAGCATGTGTGTCATAAATGGGTTCAGAGATTGCACATATGTTGTTGTTCATTAGCAAGAGTAATATGATTGAAACAGTTAATTGTACCACAGCTAATGGTTGTTTGTTCATTTCACGGAGTGATATCTGCATCTCAGCACTGTGTATCTTTCCCGAATCTGCTGCTTGAAACATGCCTTTCTGATTCTGTCTTATTGCTTTCCGTAACAACCAAACCAGCATCTAATGCTTTACTCGAATATACCTTTCCCTCTTTTGACTGCAACACTCTATCATTCACCCTTCTGTTATTTTCTCGTTTTTATGCTCCGATGCTATTTCATCAATTAGACTTCTTAACAGATTCCATGTGTTGGATCAGTGTATCACGGGAATTGTTGATCTCGGTTGAGTGTATTCTAGGAAAGGACTTGGTATCATTGCACATCAAAATCATCGAAACAGTATCGGAAAATTGATATGAATGTCTGAAAACTGTTTCATCATGAGTACTCTAAAGATCTATGGATTCAGTCTCTTGAAAATTCTTCTTTTATCAAGTGCTTTTCTGAGATGATCCTAGTTTCAGTAACTGAAAATTCTTTGAAAGTCGGAGTATCTGATCAAATAGTTTCACCATGCTCCGTTTGAATCCTCTCTTGTTGAGAACCGGGAGATGTGAATGAAGTTAGGTGAATGAAATGATTATCATGCAACTTTCCTTTGCTTTGGTATTTGCATTGTTGCCAACTGATACAGCTCTCTCTCTTGGAAATTATAATTCAAAGATTCCATTGTAATTCGATGTATGAAATGAAATTAAGGATCTTAAGTAGATTAAGTGATTTTGTTATGGTTATGGTGAGTCAATTCGATTGCATAGGATTTTACAATTCTATGACTTAAATCGTGAAAAGAATAATCTTTTACGGGATTTTATTAAATCAAGAAGAAACCGTGAAATAGAAATTGTTGTTGTTGAAAAACTTGAACTTTTGTGAATGATTGTTGAGCTTAAAAAGATGAACGGTTACAACACTTTCAACTTAGCTTTTGTAACGATTAATGAGCTTAAAACGATGACCGGTGCACAAACTTTCAACTTAAAATGAGTAATGGTGGATTAAAACGCAAATAAGGACTAACGGTGTTCAAACGATTCACTTTGGAGAGTTAACGGGTTGAATTAGAAGAATAAGGACTAACTGTGTAATGTAGTTTCAACAATGAGGGTTAATATCTCAACAAAGGACTAACTTTGAAAGTGTCATGAGTTCAGGGACCAAAGTTGCCAATTTCGAAATTAGTTTAATAAAACCACATGTTTCTTTTCCCTCCATACTGTGCACGTCATCTTCATCGTGTAGTTTTATATAATAAAGACATGGTTCTATTTTGCTTTGTACGGACTCAATCGGTTATCGTCGGTAGAAAATAAATACACCACGTTGATCGAAACGAGTTCACGATCACGATGGTATAAGTTAGAAGTCCCATGGTTAACCGTCACTCGAAACCGAAAAACCAAAAATTACTTAAACGTGTATAGATTTTGTTCTTGTTTGAATTAGTTCGGTTCTGAAGGATGATTGACTAGTTCGGTTGCCAAAGGAATGGTTTAGATCGGTTCACACTAAACATGTTTAGTTCGGTTCACACTGAACACTAGTTCGGCTTGCACTAGGATTTTAACTAGTTCGGTTGCTTAAGAATCAACTAGTTTGGTTGCTTAAGAATCAACTAGTTCGGTTTGCACTAGGCTTAACTAGATCGGTTTGCACAAGTAGAATGACTAGTTCGGCTTCTGTTGGTTTGAACTCGTTCGGTTGATGAAGGTTTTGACTAGATCGGTTGATGAAGTTTTTTTTACTAGTTCGGGACCTTAAGGAATCAACTAGATCAGTGCTCAAAGATGAACTCGTTCGGTGCATTGAAACACGTCTAGATCGGTTCTCAAGTAAAAATACTAGATCGGTTCCACTTGGTTTGTGACTAGATCGGTTGTCAAAGGGATGGACTCGTTCAGTTGAAGAAGAATTGCTTGTTCGGTTAGACAAAGTATCAAACACTTGGCACACGTTCTATCTTCTTGCAAATGTTGAGGACCACAACGATGATAAGCAACCAAAATAAGCCACGATAACTAGTTGTAAATAAGCTTGAGAATAAGCTCAAAGAAAAGCAAAGAAACCACAAAAAAGTTATCCTAAGAAGAACTAAAAAAACACCAACGCGCCCTTATTTGTTGACTAACTAAAACACACCCATATTGGTTGAAGTTGAACAGTAGAAAAGCAACACTTATATATTTAAACCAAACACCACTTACTGTTTAGACGAGAAGTAAGCCCAAAATTTTGAAGCATTAAATTTAAAAGGAACCAAAAAAAATCAAGGTAAGCCGTAAATAATAAGCTCAAAACAAGTGTAAATAAGAAAAAATAAGCCGAACCAATAAGCTCAAATATGAAACCACCACAACGAAACACTAAAGCCACCAAGATAGAACCATGGCTCTTGATACCAATTGAAGAAAACTCATTTCACACAAAAGATGAACTAGAGAGAGAAAGTTGAGAGAGAAAGTAAAAAAGGAAAAAATGGAATGGTTGATTGAACTATGTGAAAATACAAAGAGAACCAACACCCTCTCTGTAGGATCGTTAATTCTTAACACGCATGATGATTCTTGTGAATGGGCTAGTTTCTAGAGAGAGAAACACATAGAGAGATGTTTTAGAGAGAGAAAGAGTATGTGTTTAAAGTGAAATGATTATTGACTAGCTTGCCTCTTCCAAAGTTGGAAGAGGCTTATATAGTTTTTACAAAATACCGGGTATTAGTACCCGGTTTAATACCTAAAATCATACTATTAACTATTAAACTACGAGCTATAATAAATAGTAAATTATACGGGGTGACCGAGTCTTTTACTCATATCTAACAATCTCCCCCTAAGGGAGGTCACCCTTGAAAACACTAAACTTA
>BQNB010099975.1:5991-24809 GCA_026074375.1 Tanacetum coccineum | reverse complement strand
AAATATCATCACCTACTGTCTAAAATTCGAATTTAGACAGCCCCTAAGTATTCATGTATGTTTCTTTATAAAAACCTTGTTTTTATGTATTTTTAACTTAGTAGTTTACTATAAAAACTTTTAAAAACACATTTGACACTTGTGGTACTTATAATAAAGTCCAATATCAACCCTAGTCCTTATAATTTCATTGTAACAAGTTTAACTCTTTTACTTTCATTACTTTCATTTGTATTTACTTTAGATAACTTTAAAACCCTAATTAGCCTTTAAACATGTTTATACTTAAACTATAAGTTAACATACCTTTATATTTACTTTTCCATGATATTTATAACATTAGGACATGAGAATAAGTGTATAAACTGATAAACTCAAATAAAAACCCATTTTACACATTTAAAAGTCATTAGTGGTGATTATGGCTATATTTAACATGTAACACATAAAATCACAACAATTAAAAGTATGAAAAATTTAGAAAGACCTTAGTTAGAAAGACCTTAGTGGTGATGTATAGGATGTAAAATGAATGCTAAACCCGTGTTTAGTCATAAATCCAAGCTTTCAAGCTTATAACCCTAGATTAGGTTTCCAAAACCCTAATCTTTACTTTTTCTTCTTAATACTTGCAAATGATGAACCAATGCTTGCAAACACCTTAGAATACCTTAAGATTGATGTGTAAAGGGTTGTTTAATCTTAGAAAATCAAAGTATGGATTGTGTTACAAAGGGGTTTTGTGCCGTGGGTTTTGGGACAAAGAAAGGAAGAAAGAAATGAATTTTTGTTAAGTGTAAGAGTATGTAAACTTTACTCATGCATGCATGCTTATTTATAGTAAAAATATCTCCCTAACTTAACCATGGTTACTTTCTAACCCTAGCTTAAGGTTAACATGCCAAGTTGATAAAGGTGTAAGAGTAACTTTATTAAATATCTAGATATTATGTATAAGATGAAAAGTCTTGGTCTCATCCTTATAAATTCGGCATATATACATGTATATGATGTAATTTTTGATTATTTTGAGTATTGGGTATAATCGTGGGTATTCGTTTAGGCGTAGTTAGGTTTTAGAACTTCCGAGAATGCCTAAACGCATTTTATCGCGAAACGTAAGCATTTTACGTAGACAATAAAAATAAGATGAACAAAGTTATTAATTATCCTCATAATAATCATATAACACTTGCTTGATGTAAACATTTAATTGTTTAATGCCCGTTTACATTGTATGATCATTTTCAGTTTACGCGATTTAACTTAACGTTTACGGTTTAAGAGTAAATGCGTAAAACCCTAAAAATAAATTATGAATTACATAATGTCATACAATGACCTAAAATACGAGGTGTTATATGTAATAATAAATATGATTTATTATTTAAATATATTCCGAAAAATTACCGGTTACGCGGTAATCGTTTTTATGTGACAATAAAAGATCAAAAGTCAAAAGATCAAGTCGGACCCGAAGAGTCAAAGGGTAAAATAGTCATTTAAAATTTCTAAAATTGCCGGTTGTTACACCTAACGTGCACACCACCAAAAAGAAGCAATAGTAAAAGGAATCACAAACCATTTTTCATGCAATCATAAGCAAACACTAATAAATTTAGCCTAACATTTTAATTGAAAGCGAAGAACGATTAATCAAACAATACATAGACATATCGAAAGATTAAAGGGATAAAAGAACTTCACTTTAATTAAACATGGAATAATGGTTGATACAATAAGAAAATAGCCGCGACGACGTCGCTTGTTAATTGTGACGCCATCACCCCGCCGAATCTTCTATGGGCTTCTTTAAGTCGGCTACTTCTGACGCCATCACCAAAGTGTCTGACGTCGTCGCTTAAGCACTCTGACGCCGTCACAAGGTTTTGTGACGCCGTCTCCACGCACTGTATGCCCTCTTGATATCAAATTTTGTGTAGAGTTAAATTCTTGTCTGTTTCTTCCGAAATTGAGTCCAAGTCACGTGTATTTCCTCCAAATGCCATCCAAGTGCTGAAAACACAAAAAGAAACGATTCAGCATGTATTTTGGGTATATTTGCATGATTTATGGGGTTAAATGACCCCAAAAAATGTATAAAATGACACCTCATCAATACCCCTACACTTGGGATTTGCTTGTCCTCAAGCAAATAAGCTTTTCTACCTAGTCCATAACAATATAAGGGGCATTTAACTTACTCAATAAAGAAAATTCATGGCACAACCAACTAGACCTCGTAATTAAAAGCACGGAAATTATATACTATCACCTCACATAAGTGTTTTGTTTCTCTCTTTCTCTCAGGTGTATAATGAATTATAACAATATGGAAAACGGGAAAATAACACTCATTACCTGTCATAGCATATAAAGTGCCATAAATTTGATAAAGGATCAAATCTCCACCGCATTGGCTTAAGCACCTAGGAATTACTATCAAAGAGGTCTTTAAATGGTTGTGATACATAGGTGTAGGTTAAAGGAAAACACGGTTGGGGGATATTTAGGGAATTTACTGGTGGCAAGTCAATCATTCGCAAGAATACATGTATAAGGCGTTGCTAAGCCAAGACTCGACCACACTAGGACAAAGATATACAAACTCTACATCAAACTATTTCTTTTTCTTTTCTTGACACTATCTTGAACATAAATAAACATGTACATGACTTGGAGTTTATAATTGCACCCTAACACTTGAGTTTTTAATACTCAATACATAAACTAACTAATGACCTGAATTAGGAGGATCAATAAACATGGAGTACAATAAGCTCGTATGGGGGTAATAATTTGACTTCTTCCCCATTTCTACATAAAATAAAAACTACCATGAATCTCAATCGTCCTAAAACTGTATACACTAATAATGACTCGACTTAGCAACCATGTACTCAAGCAAATAATTAATGCAGAATATCAAATCTCACACATCATATCACACGGATATGAATAAGAAAAGAGAAAGAAGATGGTGGAGGTGTTTGGATAATATCTTTTCTATTTCTCTTTCACACTTGGAAACACAAACTCACACACTCTCTATGTGTAGAGAGGGGTTCTTTATATAGTCCTTTGGCCAGCTATGGGCCTTCTTGTGGGCTTTCATGGGATGGTTCTTGGACTATTACAATACTTAGCCTATCTATGTAGGTTATCGGACTAACTATTACATGCTTAATATTGTCTAACTATTACAAGACGCGTGAGATTGAAAATGATCGCCACTTCACTAAAACTGAATTCCTAAAAATCTCCCCTATGGACGATCA
The DNA here is from genome assembly GCA_026074375.1 of Tanacetum coccineum. NCBI lineage: Eukaryota > Viridiplantae > Streptophyta > Magnoliopsida > Asterales > Asteraceae > Tanacetum > Tanacetum coccineum. The sequence continues at coordinate 21,531 of BQNB010099975.1, read as the reverse complement.
TTGAGATCTCATTAATGAACAACACTTTCTAAATTCCTAACAATATCCCCCTAAGGGGTGGTCATAGAGATCTCTATTTGGGACCTTGATCTTTGATCTTTGAAGCTTCTTGTCTTGATCTTGAGTCTTGTTCATGTAATAGATAAGCTATTTCCTTTGTTTCAAACATGCACTTGTGATCGTGATCTTGATCGATTCTTTGTCTTTGTCTTTGTCTTTTCAATTTTCCTTTGAGATCTTTCATCATTACTTGATCATCTTTGTAATACTTCGTCTTCTTGTGATCTTGTGTCTTTGGACCAACATTGTAACACCCCCAAAATGGGTCGTAGCGGAATAAGGGTCCGGGGCGTGTTACTTCTCAGATCAATAGCACAAGATATATAAGAATGACAAAAAGTCGTTTAAAATGATACATTAGATTTGATAAAAGACTTGTTACACAAAGCATGCAACTTTACTTGTTCAGTGTTTGATATTACAAAGATTGACAATACATTTCCCAAAACATATTACATCCAAATCTTTAGCGTGATAACCAAAAGTGTCACCAAACTAAAAATCCTCCCCCCCAACTCCCCCCCCCGAATGCTGCATGCCCACGCAAAAAAATATCCTCCCCCCAAATTGTCTCCAAAAGTATATATCTTTTACGAATCAAGTTTGTAATCAAATTAAAGTTAAAGTTGTTAAAAAATTCAAAATAAACCCACAAAAAATGTGAAAAGCTAAAAATTTATAAAATATATCAAAATAGATGTTGAATTAAAGATCACGAAATTTTAAAAAATACGGTGAAATTAAATCATAAAAAAAATAAATAGATAAAAAGATATGTCAAATTGAAAATAAAAGTGATTTTTTAATTAAGAAGTGACACATGTCACTCTATGATGTGATTTTCTAAAATAAGATGGATGGTCAAGATTGCACCTCCTTATCTTAATTTTTGATGTGACCCATATTGTAAATGCTTTATATAATAGTGTGTGTGTGTGTGTGTGTGTATATATATATATAGTTAGGATCAAATGAGAAATTCTTTTAAAATAAGAAGGATAAGAAGTAACTATAATCGCATATCCAAGATGCACCGACTTAAATTAGATGCATCTCTATAATCTTAGATGCATTATAATGCATCATAATGTGTTTTCTAACTTTTATTTAGATGCATATACGTATATTAGATGCATTTTATGATTTCTTTTCTTTTTTGTTCCTCTGCATGCCTCGAAATAATGAAAATCAATTTGCACCATCTACACATCAAATTAACTTTCGAAACTCTACATGGTGCGTCTAAATGAATAAAAATGCATCTAATGCAAGTCGTTGCATCTCAAATGTGTGGTTTAAGTCACTTCTCACCACTTTTTATTTTAATTAATTCTCACTGGATTTTTACTATATATATATATATAATGGGGATAACTAGCTACAATTATTGTAGCCAGTTGGCTACAATCCCCTAACAAAATACACAAAAAATGACTTAAAGACCTACACAGAAGACTCAGAGGCTCACTTTCAGACATAGGAGACCCACGATTTTAGCACAAAATGTAACCAAATTAGCTACAATAAATTATAGCTAATATATCCCCGTATATAATTCTCTTGTTGACAATCTAAATGTACGTCCTTCAACGATTTGCATCCTTACTACTCCGTAGTCCATACTACTAAATGACAAGTTCATAATTATACAATAACAAACATATAATGAATTTGTCTTACGTGATGGATATTTACTTTTAAATTTGTAACTTATTCAAAACCATGCACACCTATCTTCTCATTAGGCTTTTACCATCTTCTTTCTTTGATAATGTATAGCAAATTCTACTTTCTTCTTATCTCTTAGTCCCAGTCTAGAACAAGAAAGTGTTCCTTAAGTTGATAGTTTAGTCATGTGACTAGCAATAATTAATTAAGTTACAAACTTGGCTCAATATGATTACGGGTAAACTTTTCTCAAACGGTATGATCCGTGTAACAATATAATTACTCGTTACTTGCCTACAATACATTCTTAGATAAAAACTTTTTAGACTCTAGACTCTACTTTTGACACTGTAATCCTTCATACTTATTATTAATTTTGTTCTTGTGACTTTATGATACATATCCGGCACTGCCCATAACTTACCATTTTAGTTCTGGGTCTTAACCGCGTTGACGTACTTTATGGTACGGTAAGAAACTTACTTATTATATCATGATCCTCCTTTTAACTTCTACCTTTTGGGTTTTGCTAATATGTGTCCACTGGTCACACCATAAAATGCATTAAATGAACATCAAGTTTCCTTTTAAATAAAAAATGCATTGAAAAGACATTAATTAAACTCCAAAATTACCTTAATTAAATATAAATTTAATATTAATCGTAACTTAAACCTTCCATATATAAAGAGCTAAACATGTGCCGCACATATTAGCAAAACCCTTAGGTTTTAACCGTGTTGAGTTGTTATTCCTATAATGGGCTCAATTAATGTTGTTAGCTTTGTTCGTCTTATCCTTGTCAAAACTACAACTAGACTTATACTTGTGTATTGAAGTACACTACTAGGAATTAACTTTATTTTGGTGTCTACTTTTACCTGCTAGAAATTAACTTTGTAAAATTTACCTCCCAAACCAAACACATATAACTACAATGAGTACACCACAGCAACACATATAAATATTAAAGTACATATTGTATATTTAGTTTAATCGGCCCATTAGCCCGAACCCATAGTCTAGAAGCTTCCTTTGTATCATATATATAGGTTGGCTATTATCAATTATAATCAAGCAATCATTCAAATCAACATCAATTTCTATTATCTTTCATGGTAATCAGAGCCTATTATTAATCTTCCCCTTCTTTTTCTCTCATAACATGCTCCTCACCTCTCCCTCCCATCAAAAAAAAGTTACTGTTCATCGGTGTCACTATTCATCGACGAATACTTTTCATCCGAGGGTACTGTTCATATGAGAGTACTGTTCATCGGCGGTAACTGTTCATCCGAGGGTACTGTTCATCCGAAAAAAAATTGTTCTTATGGCTTCTCATGATCAACAATGGTATATGGATACCGGAGCAACTTCTCACCTTTCATCTCACACCGGTAACCTTCAAACCTTTTTTGTTAATCGTAATTTTCATTCAGTCATTGTCGTAAATGGATCATCTATACCTGTCACCCACTCTGGACATGTACAAATCCCTAATCCATATCGCCCACTCCACCTTAAAAATGTTCTTGTCACACCCAATATAATTAAAAACCTTGTTTTTGTACGTAAATTCACCACTGATAATAAATGCTCCATTGATTTTGATCCCTATGGTTTCACTGTACGAGATTATCATACCCGTCAAACCCTTCTTCGTTGTGACAGCACGGGTGATCTATACCCCTTACACGTTGCCGCCTCAGCCTTTGCCCTACTTACTAATAATCATTCCTTTTGGCATCAACGTCTTGGTCACCCCGGTGACAATGTAATTCAAACCCTGTCGTCACGTGGCCTTGTGTCTTATAATAAACAAAACACTCAACACTTGTGTCGTGCCTGCTAGTTAGGGAAACAAACAAAACTTCCCTTTCAACGATCTACCTCTATTGTCACATCCCCCTTTGACATTATTCATCAGACCTTTAGACATCTGCTGTCTCTAGCATGAGTGGATATAGATACTATGTACTTTTCTTAGATAACTATTCACATTTTTGTGGGTCTACCCACTTCACAAAAAATTTGATGCACAGTCAAAACTTCTACACTTTCGTGCATTTGTAAAAACCCAATTCAACCGTGAAATTAAAGCTTTCCAATGTGATCATGGTGGAGAATTTGACAACAACTCCCTCCATGAATTATTTGCCACTAATGGCATTCAATCTCGTTTCTTATGCCCACGTACATCTCAACAAAATGGCAAATCTGAACGCATGATTCATACTATCAATAACGTAGTACGTTATCTTCTCTTTCAAGCCCGTCTTCCTCCCGAGTATTGGGGCGAAGCACTACTTACTGCTGCTTATTTACTTAATATCCTCTCCTCCACCTCTATCAACAATGACATCCCTTACACAAAATTATTTAACAAACCAACTTCTTATAGCCACCTTCGCACGTTTGGATGCCTTTGCTACCCTTACACCTTTCCATCGCACAAACTTGTCCCTCGCACCACACCATTTATCTTTCTCGGATACCTTTCCACCGCACAAACTTCCTTTGGCTCAATGACTCCAACTCAACCCCCCTCATACCAATTCTTAGATGATAATCTCGACACCTCCCCTATTGCACTTCGCCTTCTTACCAGACCTACTTCTCCTCAACAAACACCACCACAAACCACACCACAAACAACCTCATAAGCAACACCACAAACAACACCTCTAACTCCGTTGCCAACACCATCACCACTAAACACAATGCTACCACCAAACACCCCACCATCAAACAACTCGCCACCACCACCACCACCACTACCATCTACCTCGCAACACCCTATGGTCACACGTTTTAAAGTTGGAATTGTAAAAGCTAACCCCAAATACAACTTCTATGTTATCACCTCCTCCTCATCCCTAAGTCTCCTTTCTATGCCCTACGAGATCCTAACTGGAAACAGGCTATGTGTGACGAATATAAGGCTCTCATCGACAATAAAACTTGGGTGCTTGTTCCTCGCCCACCAAATGTCAACATTGTCCGGTCCATGTGGTTATACAAACACAAATATAATGTTGACGGGTCATTAAGTCGGTACAAAGCCCGACTAGTTACAAATGGTCGTAGTCAACAACAAGGCATCGACTGCGATGAGACATTTAGCCCTATTGTCAAACCTGCTACCATTTAGACTGTTCTTAGCCTTACAGTTTCTCGACAGTGGCCTATTCATCAGTTAGACGTGAAAAATGCATTTCTTTACGGACATCTTACAGAGACAGTTTACATGCACCAACCACCAGGATTTACTGATTCAGCTCATTTTGATTATGTTTGCCTTTTGAAAAAGTCGCTTTATGGCCTTAAGCATCCCCCCCCGAGCTTGGTTTCAGCGATTTTCCAGCTATGCTATTCGAGCCGGTTTCTATCATAGCAAAATCGACTCGTCTTTTTTCATTTTTCACAAGGGGCCAGACACGACTTACTTACTATTGTATGTGGATGATATCATTCTTACAAGTTCTTCTACTTCGCTCCTGCAACGTATCATCTTTTCACTACATGCGGAATTTGCTTTGACAGACCTTGGCCCACTCAACTATTTTCTCGGTATATCTGGCACGCGTACTACCTCTGGCATATTCTTGTCTCAGACGAAATATGCTACCGAGATTTTTGAGCGGGCACAGATGCTTAATTGTAACCCTTGTAGGACTCTAGTTGACACTGAGAAGAAGCTTGGACCTGAAGGATCACCGGTCACTGATCCTACTTTATATTGCAGCCTTGCCGGAGCACTTCAGTGCCTCACCTTTACCCGACCCAATTTGTCATATGCAGTTCAACAGTTATGTCTTTACATGCATGATCCTCGAGAGCCACACCTTAATGCTATGAAACGTGTTCTTCGTTATCTTCGAGGAACCACTGATCTTGGATTACAACTATTTCGGTCTACTACATCACAGCTTATTGCCTACTCTGATGCTGACTGGACAGGTTGTCCGGCTACACACCGATCTACTTCTGGATACTGTGTTTTTCTTGGTGACAACCTCCTGACGTAGTCCTCCAAATGCCAGGACACGTCGTCTCGTTCTAGTGTTGAGGCTGAATACCGAGGGGTTGCGAATGCTGCAGCTGAGACATCTTGGATTCGCAACCTCCTTTGTGAGCATCATACCTCACTTTTCACCACGACCTTGGTCTACTGTGATAATGTCAGTGCCGTATACATGTCTGTAAACCCCGTGCAACATCAGCGCACCAAACATATAGAGATTGACATTCTTTTGTTCGTGACAAAGTAGCAGCAGGTCATGTTCGAGTTCTTTGTGTCCCTTCTCGATTTTAGTACGCAGATATCTTCACAAAAGGACTCCCATACCCGTTGTTTACTGATTTCAGATCCAGTTTGAGCGTCCGTAAATCTCCCGCTCCAACTGCGAGGGCGTATTAAAGTACATATTGTATATTTAGTGTAATCGGCCCATTAGGCCGAGCCCATACTCTAGAAGCTTCCTTTGTATCCTATATATAGGTTGGCTATTATCAATTATAATCAAGCAATCATTCCAATCAACATCAATTTCTATCATCTTTTAATAAATACCATGAAAATACCCTACAGCGTAAACTGCATGCTGCACTTGTTTATTGAAGCCATGGCTACCTAGTATTGTCTATATCTATTTTATTTATACCTGCTGTGTACTTATACACTACTATGCCTTTGCACTACAACAAAAACAAGCTAATGCAACCGTTCAAATACGATGCAAATCTGTTACAAAAGGCTATTTGCAACGGAAATGCAACGAAATTCGACTATTGTAAAAAGGCTCCATGCAAAATTAATTTGCAACCGAATTACAACAGGCATAAAACCTTTTGCAACCGTTTTGCAACAAAAGATAATTCGTTGGAAATATATACTATTTTTGCAACGAAGACATTTTCCCAATATTCTGCAACGAATATTTTTTGCATCAACATATTTGCAACGGTTATATTTTGCTACGGGTTTTGCAATGGTAAATTTTACAACCGCAACATTTTGCACATTTTGCAACAACCAAAATTTTCGTTAATGAAGATGCAAATCCGTTGAAAAAACATTCACGATTTTTTATTAAAAAATAACATTATTTAACTTTTCGTCAATCCAGTTTTATCCCATAATACGTACAAATTCAAAACAAAATATCTCTAAATACACAAATCAAACCGATAATATTAATCATCCGAATACCCAAAATATCATAAGCGTTGTCAAAAGCATTCTATCCAACTCAATGTTACGAGTTATAAAGTTATAGAGTTTGACGGTGTATCAAAAGCTTTACCAAACACAACATATTCTTTACTAGGAAGGGGGAATGGGAAGTTGTTGTGTATATTGTGCAAACATCTCGGCAATCTTTGCATTCACTTCTTTGATCATTTCAAGGCACGAGACTTAAGTTTTTCTTCATATTGCTTTGTATTCTCTTCTTTAGCTTCCTCAAATAACTCTTTATCTCATGCTTTCGCTTCCTTCAGCTCTTCGAAAGACTTTTACAATACTTCAACCTAAAAATCAACATATTTAAACTCATTATAGCTCAATCTCAAAACATTCCTCTTCAACTATTACAAATAAGAAAACTGAAATTGACACAATTCCAAGTTTTCTGAAATTTTGACCAAAAATACCAGCACCCATACCATTTCTTAGGGGACTTCTTTAACTAATAAAAAAGATCCTAATGACAGATTAGCTACTACTCCAAATGATACTCTTTGACCTTTTCTTACTTCTTATTTTATTATTAATTCCTTATATCATTCTTGGTAATAAGAGCTGGTAACAGGCAACATCTAGTGTTTGCTATCCTTAACAGACTTAAACTGGGTAAAACAGACTTTCTAGTGTTGTAGCATATTTTAGTTCAAGCAATCCATAGACCATTATTACAAATTTGGCCATATTTGTTATCCTTAACAAACAACTAGGTAACAAATCTTCCTTAATTGATGCACAACAGAATGCCATAGAAAAGCATTAAACCACTAAACATAAACAAAAATATAACAGTGCCTGAAGATACCCATACTACAAGTACTTGAGCACCAATAACAAACATAAATAACTAGCAAGAAACAATCATCTTTAAGAGCGTTTGTATGTAGATCGTATTGGTTGCAATATTCTCCCATGTCATCCACTAGCACCGAAAGCATAAAGTAATGCATTAAGTACCATTATTAGCTATAAAATATTCACGCGCTATCGCTTCACGTTCGACGGCTTTATAATCGCACCGAAAGCATAAAGTCATGTCGGTCTGAATACCGGTGCTGAGAGCAACTCATCTCGAAACACGCGCATCTCTTACAAACGCCACCGTTTTCAACACTCTCAAACACAAACACAAACCAGTTTTGTTTCATCAAATCAACCAAGCACAACGAAGAAACATGACCTATTTTCATGTGACGATCTCTTGAGATTCTCTTCTGTCAATCTCGATCACCTCACAAAATCTTTTAATATGTCATTTTCTATGACCTATTTGACACGATGGCCTGATTATTTTTATGTGGTTGTGAGTTATGGGATATATTATGGGTAAAGTTGGAGGGCAATATTGGTTTATATAATATCAAAGCAGCAAGTGGTGGTGTCACGTGATTGTGTATGGGGAATCTATATTCTAATATGGTAGCACTAGCTAAACTAATATGCTATTTGTATTGGAATTTAGATCGGAACCTTTCTTTGAGTGAAAACGAATTGAAACAATAAGCAACAAAAAACAGATTATTAAACAATTAAGAAAGAATAACGAAATGAACCAGTAGATAGATACCAAAATTAAGGTTCAAAACAAAAGAAAGAGATAGTGGCTGTCGGAGAAGCAGGTGGCACCGTAGCAGAGATAGACATGGACCACTGTGGGGATATCTTATGGAAAACCCATAAGAAATGATATAGCGAGATGTGAGATTTGAGGGTGTAGATTTGATAGAGGCGGAAACTAAACAATTGAGAGGCGAGATTAGGTTATATTGAAATTTTAAGTGAAAATATATGAGGGAAATTGGAAATGTTTTGGGGGGATTTGGGGAAATTAGGTTTGGGCATCTCGATTCATCCGTTGAACATCTAATGAATAACGATATCATCTCGACTCCTCCGTTGAACATCTCATGTACAATGATACCACCTCCACTACAACAGTTTCCATTTTCCCCAGCGACAAAACCGGGGTATCCCGGGCGACTTGTCGCTGGGGATGTGTTTCCCGGGCGACATGTCGCCCGGGACAAGTTGAGCGGAAAAGCTCGAAGGGGATACGTTCCCGAGCGATTTACCCGGGATAATCGGTTTATAAAATCACTAATTAAAATTGATGTTAGATTAATTAATTATTTAGGAAGAATCTCGGGCGACATGTCGCCCGAGAAAGTTTTTTAAATAAATTTAATTTTCAAATATAATAGGAATTTTGGTATGTTTCCCGGGCGACATGTCGCCCGGGATAACCATACACTATTTTTGGGTATTATTTTCCCGGGCGACATGTCGACCGGGAAGAGGCTGCAATAAAAAAATTTACCTTTTTCGGGCGACTTGTGTTGCGAGAATGTATTGATCATTTTTAAACGCCTCACCATTTGCCTTGATTTGTGTTATGTTGTTTCTAATGACAAGATTTTTCATACGTCCTTTGTTGCTAGTGTCGAACCACTTAACTCGAAACAACACAATTTTGAACGACAAATACGAAAACTCGAGGATTTGTTCAAGCTGACCATAATACATTTCTCTGTCCGGACCAGGCGAACAAATGCCGCTATTTTGAGTTGTGCGACGTTCATCGCGACTGTGCACGACAAACCTCACACCGTTGACTACGCAAGAGTTGACTGAGATTGGAGTTTGTGATGGTCCACAAGCCAAAGCGAATAACTCGCTGCTTTCGCTAACACCTGGGTCATTGTCTACGTGACGTTGACGGATCTATGAAGAAGATAGGATCAGATAGAGAACACAAAATATGATGTCGTTATTTTTACAGTTAAATACACACAATAAGTCTAAGTTTACCTGCTTCCCAAACCAGCCGGGGAATGCTTCTTTCATGTCGTTGTCAGGAAATTCACTGAAAAATGTTCATGGTGTTAGAATAAGTCGTCGAAAAGATAAGTTAAGAAAAAGAAGTTTCAAAATAAAAACACGTACCTCTTGAACTTGGCCCGGTACGTGTCTATTTCAGGACTGTTGTGAAGTACATACCATATCACTTTCTTCAATTCTTGGTGATCAATACGAATAACCGACCGTAAACCAATCGATTTACATAGTGATTTGAACACCTGAAACTGACACGTTGGAGGAGGGCAATCCACATTACGGTCGGGACGATTAAATTTCGTGGTAACATCCCGAAAATAATGAGAGCTAAAAGTCAATGCTTCTTCTGCAACATAACCCTCCGCAATCGAACCTTCCGGCTTAGCTTTATTTCGTACATAATTTTTTAGCTTCTTCATATATCTTTCAAATGGATACATCCACCGGGGGCGAATAGGCCCGCCGAAAATAGCCTCTAGAGGTAAATGGATAACCAAGTGAATCATAATGTCAAAGAAAGCAGGAGGATATATGAGCTCGAGATTGCACAAAATATCGATCACCTTGCTCTGAGCTTTCAACATGTCATCCACCATCAAAGTTTGAGAGCAGATTTGCTTAAAGAATAAACATAGCTCGATTAGTGGTTTTGCAACGTCTGGGGGCAAGTATTGCTGAAGTCCGTAAGGAAGTAAACGTTGCATCATTATATGACAGTCATGAGACTTCAGGCCCGTTATATTGGTATCATTATCGGTGACTTTGTGCTTGAAGTTGGATCCGAACCCATCTGGTAGTTTAACTCCTTTGATGAACTGACAAAACTTTTTTCTGTCCTCTGGTTTGAAAGAATACGCAGCCTGAGGCTTCGAGCACTTCCCGTTTTTGTTTTGGCCGAGCCACAAGCCACTTCGAATGCCCAGCCTTTTCAAGTCTTGTCTTGCCTTGGCGGTGTCTTTAGATTTGTCATTCATTAACAAAGTGTTCAAGATACTCTCTAACACATTCTTTTCGATATGCATGACATCTAAATTGTGTTTTAGTGTAAGAAAAGACCAATACTCAAGCTCGTAAAAAATAGATCGTTTAGTCCAGTTCAGCTCGACAAGAACATTGCGTTTTATCTTCACACCCCCAAACCTCGGATGTTTACCCTTCACACGCGTGGGCAATCTAGCAAGTTGAGTCATGATTGCATCCCGGTTAAATTCTCTAGGAGGATCTCCGTTTTCGGTTTCACCATTGAATTCAAGTGACCTCGTCCATTTGGCCAACATAAGCTGTTTTGCCTAACACATGCACAAATGGAGTATCTTCATTACATGTAGGGCATGCCCTGTAACCTTGCCCACTCCACCCAGACAAACTACTTCGAGCAGGAAAATCATTGATGGTTCATAAAACCATCGCTCTCATATTAAACTTAAGGCCTGTAGCAACGTCTATAGTCTCGACACCTGGCTTTGTCCATAAATCCTTTAGGTCATCAATCAACGGCCTCAAGTAAACATCAATGTCCTTGCCCGGGATTTAGTGCCAGGAATTAACAACGTCAACATGAAAGAGCTCTCTTTCATACATAACCACGAAGGCAGATTGTATGTTGTCAGTATCATCGGCCACATGCTGTAAGACTGACTAAGGTTGCCGAACGGATTAAAACCATCAACAACCAACCTTAATCGAACATTTCTTGATTCTGCAGCAAAATCCAGATACTCGATGTCAAAGTCCTTCCATGCTCTACCATCAATCGGGTGTTGCATCTTTCCGGGCTCTATACACTTTCCAGTAGCATGCCAAGTCATTTCCTTTGCAGTGTGACTAGACTTGTATAAACGTTGTAGTCTAGGAATGATCGAAAAGTAACGCAACACCTTATTAGGAACTTTCTTCCTTGGTGTGTTACTGTCTTTCCATCTACTCGTGTTACCCACCAGACAGAAATGCACATCTTTGTTAGCGTCGCCCCGAAACAAGAAGCAATCATTTACACAAGCATGTATTGACTCGTACCCTAACCCGATCGTTTTAAATGTTTTCTTTATTGCATAGTATAACGGTGGGAGCTTGTATCCTTTAGCGATGGGAAATACATTTTGGAAAAACTTTAGCATTTCATTGAATATAGAATCAGTTAATTTACCTTTAACCTTAAAATAGGTAAACTTTGCCATAAAGTCTTATACGCATTCATATCCTAAATGGGACAAAACATTCAAAAAGCAGTCCCAAACTGGGGACTTTCCAAAATTAATTTCGGACGGGTTTTCTATAGGATGATTAAATTCAGACGGAGATTTTTCGAAATTAATAACTAAAATCCTAAAATCCTAAACACATATACATTTAATAAAGGAACAAACATCAAATTATATCAAATTATCAACATAAGAAGTGTTTGGATTTGCGTTTTACAATGTCAAAGAGTGTTTGGAGTTGCATTTTACACTAGCAATCACAATAAACATTCCCCAGCGACATGTCACCGGGGAAACAAACAAGATAAAAAAAATAACATACTGTTGAGGACTCGGCTGACCCACTGTCCAAAACAAAAACGAAAAAAAAATTCAAAAACGAATTATAATTAAATTAAACGCGTAATAAAATGTTTTTTTCATGTTTTCCTAAACTTGTCCAACTCTTATCAATTACCATAACTGCGTTTTAACGATACAATTAGTTATTATATGCAACTTAATTAAACACATTCAAACGAGGAATACGAAATGTTTTGTTCACCTAGTGCAACTATGGAAGGCAATCCTAACCCACTCTTTGAATGATTCGTCTCATATATGAATGTGTATAACCGATTTACTATTTGAGAAAATTTCGGCAGCATTTCCCCTCAACTCCCCAAATATGTGATTAAAGACATATTAGTAGGAGTAAAGGAGAAACACTGTCTAAATCATCTCAAATGGTAAACCAATTATACGAATTCATATCCTAAATGAGACAAAACATTCAAAAAGCAGTCCCAAACAGGGGACTTTCCAAAATTAATTTCTAATAAATTAATTCCGGACGGGTTTTCATATAAAAAACATACATTTAAATCAAATAAGTTGTTCTTAAACAGCTTATCTAATATTTCACTTCCAACAACAATAATAACCACTATATCCGTATAAACACGAAACATACATAATTTCAACGCAATTCACCTAATAATAACTATAAAATAAAAAAATTTAAACAATAAACATTCCCCGGCGACATGTCCCCCGGGATACCAAAAGGAGAAAAAAAAATTAAACATATCTTTTCGGCTGTTGTCGGCTCGGCTATGGACTCGGCTGCAAAAATTAAACACCACAAACAATTAATTAGAGGATTAGAAACAGAAGTAGAAGAATTATCATTTTGAGGGTAAAGAAAAGAATTATGTTTAGAGGAGGAAGGGGGTTCGTGCTCGTGTGGCAGTTGAGTGGAATGGGGAGTGTCGGTGGTGGGTTTAGCGGTGATGGGGAGTGCCGGTGGTGGGTTCAGTGGTGATGGGGGTGCCGGTGATGGGGAGGTGGTGGTGGTCTGTTAAAATCGTCGGTGGTGGGTTTTTTTTATATTTCACGTTTTGTGTATGCAGTGACTCAGATCTGTTTTGAAACCAGAATAAATCCGGGCGACATATCGCCGCGGGAAAATATATACTTTGTCTGTTTAGACCAAAATGGTGCCCATACAAAATATTGGAGGGCATTTCAGCAAATATTAAAAGGTTTCCCGGGCGACATGTCCGCCCGGGATTCTTTTTATTAAAATTTAAAAAGTATATATAGTATAGTAAAAACAATAATTTTTTACAAAATATCTTTCCGGGCGACATGTTGCCCGGGATATGTTTATTAAAAAATAGATTTTATACTAAAAACCTGTATAAGTTTAATCAATATCTTTCCCGGGCGACATGTCCGCCCGAAAGATAATTTATTAAATTTATTTTTAAAAAAAGCTTTTAATAATTAATATTTATATACGTATGCTTTTTATAAATAAAATAATATATAAATAAAATTTTTTAAACAAAATTATAAATTTTAGTAAAATATATAATTATATTTTTCTTTTAAATAAATAATTAATTATTTATAAATTATTTTTATAAAATATATAATTTATTAAAAAAAAAATTATACTAAAAAACTGTATAATTATAAAAATACCTTTATCGATGTACATTATAGATTAGAAAAATATAATTATCGTTGTAACATAAAATTTTATTAAATATCTTTCGGAAATAATTTATTAAATTTATTTTTAAGCTTTTAATAATTAATATTTATTCTTAGTTTTTTATATTTTATAATAAAATATATATAAATAATAATTTTTAACAAATTAGATATTTTTAGAAATATATAAATATGAGTGATATGATACGTTGACATTATATGTATTAAACGGATGATCCGATATGTTATCATTATACATAAATGTTCAACGGATTGAGGCGATATGTTATCGTTGTACTTTAGATTTCAACGAACGAGTCGATATGTACTCGTTACAATTAATGTTCAACGGGATAAGTTGATATGTTATACCGTTGTACATAGATGTTCAACGGATGAGTCGAATGTTATCCTTGTACATTAGATGTTCAACGGATGAGTCGATTATTTATCGTTGTACATTAGATGTTCAACGGATGAGTCGATATGTTATCGTTGTACATTAGATGTTCAACGGATGAGTCGATATGTTATCGTTGTACATTAGATGTTCAACGGATGAGTCGATATGTATATCCGTTGTAGCCTTATATGTTCAACGGATGAGTCATATTTATCGTTGTACATATATGTTTAACCGGATGAGTCGATATGTTATCGTTGTACATTAGATGTTCAACGGATGAGTCGATATGTTATCGTTGTACATTAGATGTTCAACGGATGAGTCGATACTCCCGCCAAATACTCCCGCCAAAAACTCCCGGCAAAAACTCCCGCCCAAAACTCCCGCCAAATACTCCCGCTAAATACTCCCGCCAAAAACTTGCGCCAAAAACTCTTTTATACCATAAAAGCAGATACTATCACAACCACAAACATATCACACACTCTTACCATCACAACCACAAAAAGATGGTGAAGATGGTGCCACATGAAGCTTTTGCGTGTAGGTGTGCAGAAGGAGATGTAGTTCTCCGACAATCGTATAAACCTGAGAGTTACGGTAAACTATACTATGCATGTCCAAAATCAAAGGTAAACAATCACATGTTTTTTATTTGTGTAATATATAAATTTTCTGGTTAGTTGTTAAAAGAATTAATTTCTTTACTATTTAACAGCCTCCGAAACATTTTCGTTAACTCTTTACGTATTGTGTGCAATCCCGTGGTCTCGAGTTCGATCCTAACACACGACTATTAATTTATCGTCCACAAACTAACACATTCAACACCTCCAAGCTATTCTTCAGGACCTTCAACGCCTCCAAGCTATTCTTTTGGACCTTCAACACCTACAAACTATTCTCTAGGATTTTCAAGAAATAGACAGTGCTCAAACTGCAAGCACTTGCGTGGAAAGATAAGTGTACTCAAGGCAACAATGGAAATGCATATGCATCTGGAACAACATACAGTTAATTCGGCTGTACTATTTCACGAAGTTCTCAATGAAATGGAAAAACTTGATTTGGAGTAGTTTGTCATGTGCAATGTAATTCGTATGATTTCGAGTAGTTTGTCATTTGAAATGTAATTCGTATGTTTT
>BQNB010099974.1:0-18837 GCA_026074375.1 Tanacetum coccineum | reverse complement strand
TGGCTGATGATCTCAAAGAAAGCTCAAAGATCACACAAGTCAATGGAACTAAGCTCGAATATCACTACATTATGTACAAAGAAATTCATGCATGAAGAATCAAAGACTACGAGCTGAACACAAGATCAAGATTGCTGAGCTTAAATTAGTATTTTCTAGGGTGACCTTTATTAGGGGGAGATTGTTAGATATTAGAAAAAGACTCGGTCACCCCGTGTATTTTACCGTTTATTGTTGCTCGTAGTTAAGTAGTTAATGTATAATGTTCGGTAATGGGCTGGGTATTAAACCCAACGTGTTAGCCTTTTACCAAGGCCTTAGGCCGGTTTTAGTTGTTACTATAAAATCCTCTTCCATGACATGGAAGAGATGGGTTAGTCATTTACATAATACAAGTTCATTTTCTCTCACTAGAAAGTTCTCTGTTACTTTCTCTCTAGAACTTGGCTAATCTACTAGTCATTTGAGTGTGTTATGATTTCCAATATCCTACAATTCCTATTGCAAGTGATGATGAGGTAAAACATTTTTACAAACCTTCCTTAAAACCCATATTCAGATTTACTAAACCCACAATGAGGCCTAAAACACCTCCTCCAAAAAGAAAGGAAAACTCTCATCCTCGTTTCAAAACACCTCAACCTAGGAGAGACCAAGTTAGACCAAATTACTCTAACACAATCACACAATGTGTAATCATCCACACCAACCATGCTTTACTCAATGTGGAAGATGTTCACCCTTGCATGTGTCGAATAAATGCAAATCATGTTCAGGAAATAAATTAACTTCAGGACAATGAAACAATGGGGGTCCAAATAGCTAAATCATCAATCTTCCGACTAGGCTTATTCATATACAAGCTCTTTTGGCTTTGTCAAACAAATTGAAGAACTCGTATAGGATTTTCATAAATCCTCATCCCTAAGCTTGCTACCTTGAAGATTTTAAGTAATTTCTCTTGAAGGCTAAGGTACGTCTCACTCTTTAATTACGTAAATTATAGATGTATATATGATATACTTAGTATTAGTGATAGTTAGGAAATATGGTAGTCACTAGAAATGTCATTTGTTGGCTTTCTAGTTTTTAAAAGAATTTGTTCATTAGGAACTATTCTTTCACATGGATTATCCATGAACCACTATAAAATGGAAATCTTCTATGGCCACGAACTCACGTAGACGAAGAAAAATGAGTTAGTGGATAATAATTAACATAGAAGTAGGATTAGTTTTGCATCGGAAAAGTCTTAAACCACTATAGATGAAACAAACTCCCTTCCACCTCGATGCTCGCCTCAACTACGTCTATCAAAATTGGTTTTTTGAAGTCTTAACTCCATTTCAATCTCTCATCCTCCACAATATATACTATTTCCCATTTCAAAACGTATCAATTAATTTTTTTGTTTGAAGAAATTAATTCATCATGTTCGCAAGAAGTCTAGTCACCAAATCATCTTATGTATTGACATCCTGATTATCTCGTCCGAGATAATCAAAGAAACTTTTTAATTAAACAAAGAGTTAATTAAAAATTGTCAATATTCATTCTCACAAAAAGGGTGGCCCTCTTAATTAATTAAGGGGACCGCCTATCTGCGAAACCAAACACCCCCTTACAGTCAAATTTTATACCAAACATCACTTTTCTCTCTTCTCTCTTCTCCTACCTGCTGAGTGACAAAAACTACAACCCAAAACCTTCAAAATTCTATCCTCAAACTCAAAATCCATCCAATTTCGCAAGGTTAATCACCTACAACTCGATTAACAACATCTATTATAAGATTTCCTACACTTTTCCTTTTCAATTTCATCCAATTTTGCTCTCAATCAAAATTGGGTATTTTTCACAACTTATATATTTTTTTATTAAGTCTAGGAAATCCATAACTGTAATGATTCCCGTAGTCATAGATATTCAAATTTTCAATAGGATTGAGTCACAATTTTTTTTTTGTTCAAAAAATTCGTTAAAAACATTTACATTATTTTTCAATTTTTTTTAAAAGAAATTTCAAAACAAAAGTTAATACATTGTTGATTCATGCAAAAAACATGTTAAAATAATCATACATTATCTATCGAAACATACGTATCTAAACGTTTATTTTTAAATTCAATGAATAAAGTTTTATAAAATTGAAGGGATATTTGGTTCGTTTCTTAGTATCAATTTTTTAAGTTGAAATGACCATCACTATAGTTTTGTCACTTGTATAATCACATAACTAGCTTGTGTAAGTCATCAAGATATATAATTCATATATATATATATTGATACATATTATAAAAAGTGTAAAATAAAGGGGTTTTTGGTTTAACGGTCTAAAACATAGTGTTGAGTCAAAACAAACACCATTTAACTCTCACCAAGTCAAAAAAATGATGAACTAATATTTGTCAACTAAATATACAACTTAACGTATATCATTCGACAATCTTGGTCAAGTATTGTATTGATAAGGGAGTGTTTGGGTCATTTCCTAGATGTTGAAATATATAACTAATATATATTCTTCGACACTCTAGATTAAGTGAAAAATAAATTAAGGAACATATGGATTACTTCTTAGGTTCTTTAGAGTCAAAGTAATTTTGGTCCCACATATAGTATTTTTCTTACATACTCTTTTTATTTTTTCATTTTTTTTACATTGTTGTTGACTTGTTTAGGTGACAAAAATGCCGAAAGCTACTACCACCGATATATCTCTCACTAAATCCTACATCCCAAAAGTATCCAAAATTCCTAGCATCTCCCCTACTATTGCCCAATTCTACAAACCTATTGAAAACCGCAACATTCACGAAGGTCGTGTTGTTGATCAAGCCTACTACAAATCCAACAATATCGAGCGTCTCTTTACTAACATTCGCTTCGATTGTCTCTTTCAAATCAAGGAACCGATTATTCTGAGATTTATTCTAAACTTCTATAGTCAAGTCAAGGTATAAACCGATAACTATGGCTATATTGTCATCTCTTTTATGATTCAACACGAATTCATAACTCTTACTCTCACTTAATTCGATCAAATCCTCAAAAATCCATACAATGGTCAAGCCGTTTTTATAAACGAGTCAGACCTTTCTTCTCTTGAATATTCTCAAGAAACCAAGGGACCATATTGCACCGATCTTCCTACTCCCGACGACATTCGTCAACTTCTTGAACTGGAACATGTCGTGGTAGACCACACTATTAAAAGTCAAACGGTCGCTCTCAATCCAAATCAAATTCTCACCAAAGAACTAAGCCCTGACATGAAGCAATGTGAAGAATTCATTCGAGAGAATGTATTCGGACTAGGAGGAAATCAGGATCGTATCCTTGTTTGTCTTGCTCACATGTTGTATTATGTTGTTGCCGAAGAACAATACAATCTTGCTTATTTCTTTGTCAAAAGAATCGAATGTGCGAGAGCTACTCCAACTACAAATCTTCCGTATGGCATGTTTCTAACTCGTCTTTATCGACACGTCATGGAAACGTATCCTCATCTTAACAATGGCATTTATGACATTGTTGAGCGAGTCATGCGTCCTCTTGCCCTAAAACAAACTCGACGACCTCAAAGTGATCATGGCAAGGCACGTCATTCCATATCTTCTTCATCCTCTCATCATCAAGGCACGTCATCTCATCAACACGATGATGTTGATGATGATGTCGAAACTTCTCAAGCAAGTACTCCATCTCCTACTACTTATCTTAACTCTCTTCATCCACTAAACTACCAAAACTACCATATGCCTTCTTCTTTCGAGCAAACCGATGAAACCATATGCCTTTCTTTTCCGAGCAAACTGATGAAACTCTCTTTGCATGACAAATCACCTTGCTCAACCAAACGCAACGAATGCATAAGGAGATGCGCGGAGGGTTCAAGTCATTTGGAAAGGCATTAAGAGGAGTGTTTAGCAAGAAGAAGAAGTGAAGACATAGGAGAGAAATTAGCTAGATAGCTAAATGTCATTTAAGACAATTTTTAACTTGATTATGTGTATGTTCTAAACAACTTGTGTGGTGATTATCCGATTTATTTGGAAAGACTTGGTTATTAGTTATCTTTAGATACTTATTTGCTATGATAACTTAAACCTTTGGTTGTTTTGTTTAATCAACTAATTATGCTACTTTGGTTTCATGATTTAATGTGTTTATTACATGTTATATGATTAAATGTGCTCATCAAACTCAATAGGGCTTACTGCAAATAAACCACCAAAACAGAAATATTCTCAAAAAAAATTCTAAGAAAAATCATTTTTTATGAAAAATGGATACCAGCAGAGGGCGGCCCCCTTAATTCATAATGGGCGGCCCCCTTATCTTTAAGGGGACCGACCCCTAATTAAGGGGACCGCCCTAGCAGATCACATGTAAAACAGTCTTTATCTTGCTTTTTGACCCTCATTTACCTAGTCTTAGCTATATTTACCCAGAATGCTCGAACATAATTTGGAATAACTTACACTAGTTCAAACTTATTCCATTTTCAAACCACTTCCTTCCCATAAATCCCCTCCAAATGATCATCTCTAATATACCATTTTCTTCATCATTCATTAACCATTATCAACATCCATGGCATCCACTAGAACTTCCATTTTCAAAGCCTTCAAGAGACCAAAAATCAACATCATTCCACCAAAACAATTGTTTGTGGATTTAACCCAAGATGACACAAAAACTCCATCACCTAAACTTCAACTCTCATCACCTAATGCTCCTAATACACCCTCCAACACCATCAACCAAAGATACTTCTTCATCCTCAGTTGACTACATACCCAAATCACCAACCTCATCAACATCACTTTAACCCAATGGTTACTTGAACCCAACAACATCTCCTTCTCCAAAAGTTTCTCCACCACCTCCAACTTAAGAAAATGCATCAATGAACATCACTCTCACCCTTTCACCAGTTACCCTACTTGATGTCCAATTTGATACTCTATCACCTTCACCACCTATCTTTGGTCATCCCATTCCTTGAAACCTTCTTGAGGCACATGGAGATTCATGTTTGTGTTGCATACGTAATAGTACTCTCATATTTAGATTGAGAGATGAACTCTAATATATGTTTCATATTGAACATATGCTCTCACAACCACCAACAACCATCATCCCACCACCTTCATCATCTTCCCCAAACTAAACATACTCTATGTTTAGTTTCTCAAATAATTGTCCATCCACCATTTTGCAGGCAAGTCCTATAGAACTTTACTAGTTATAGGACTTTTTGTAGTTTAAAAATTTCATGTATGTTAGCATGTTATTTATTTTCCTTATGTATGCATGAGTGTGGTTCACACACTATTTTACTTTTAATGGATGATTATTCTTGGTTACATTATTATTATGCCATATTTTTCCTTCTTGCAATATGTTAGAAATATTCGTATTGTTCTAACTCATTTTTGTAGCCAAGAAACCATAGCTCGATTCTTTGGTGCCCTCGAACGAGGGGGAGCACACATCAAGGGGGAGCATTTATTTTGTAGATTTTACTAGCAATTCTCGATGATGCCTTTCTGATTCTACAAAAAGGAGGAGAAATTACATAAAACTCACTAAATACTTGTTTAAAAATAATTTTACATTTAATGAGTTTAAATTTTGTAATCATCAAAAACAGAGAGATTGTTGATAGAAATAATGCCTAAAAACATTATTAATATTTTTCACATCTTTACGTTTTGATAATCACAAAATATAAAAACGTTCAATGTAAAATTAAACGTAAACAAGTAATTAGTAGTAAATTTTCATTTCGAAAATTATATCACTTAAAGGTAAGAATAAATAAATGCTTAATGCAGTTTATGATCAAAAGAAGCTTTTATTCAACCTCACACTTTTATAAAATGTTGTAAACATTTTTATAAACATTACAAAACATTTTATACAATTAAAAGAAATGTTTTATTCAAAATAAAAATTTTGAAATTTAAATTTTCGGACATAAAACGGCTAGAAAGTTCCAGAAAATTCTCCCTGCACAAAAGGACAAACTGGGGAGCACCCAGTCTAGGGCGGCCCCCTTAAATACACGGGCGGCCCCCTTATCTTTAAGAGGACCGCCCACCTATTCAAGGGGACCGTCCATAGGTAGAAGCTCCTCCAGAATGTCCTATAAATACTGGACTATTCCCCACTATTTTCTCACCTTTTGCACTCATTCTTTTTGATCAAAAACAGCCCACACATCTCATTAAAATCCTTTGATCATTTAATCATAAAGCTTTGTTTCCAAGTGATCCAAGCTCAATTCCTCAAGTGCAAGAGAAGAATACTTCCATCATCAAGTGAAGAAGTATTACACCTCAAGTGTGTATTGCAATCTTGTTGCATCCATATCATAACTTGTAAATTATTTATAAATCTTGTAAAGCTGTGTATTAGATAGATCTTGGTGATTGTTGTAAGTATAGTTGAATCTTAGGGATTCATCTTAGTTGTGATTGTTAGGTGTGAAAGTAGAAGTGAAGTAATGTGGTGAAGAATACTAAGGCATAAAGAAGTTGTGTAGTTGTGAAGTTGTGTTGTGAAGTCATGAAAGTAGTGAAGAAGTTGTGAAGTCGTGATAGATTGATTCTAGCTAAGATTAGAACTCGACATCTAGCTTAGTATCGGAAATTGATATAAGCGAAAGTTGTGTACGGTTTTCTCCGCCAGAAGGGAGTTTGTTGACATAGTGAAGAAAACTCTCGAGTTAGGTGCTCGAGGAGTGGAGTAGGGCGAAGAGGTGCTTCGTAACCGAACCACTATAAATCCTTGTGTTGTGGTTTGATCTTTCTAACTCTTATCTCTTATTTCTTTATTTGTTCTTTCTTTTTATATTATTCATATTGTGCAAGTATTGAATTCACAAAAAGTCGAATCTAAGTTTTTATAAACAAACATAAACATTAAATTAAAAAGCGGTAAACTATTCAACCCCCTTCTAGTTTTCCACACACTCCATCTTAGATTAGTCCATTACTCTTTCTGGCGACTTAAGATCCAGCGTGCAACGACTGTCATCCACCATTTGGATTAGTCCATTACTCTCTCTGGCTTCCATCGAATGCGATATTGTGAACTCCACACAACATCATATTGACTCCTCAACATCCCGGGAACACACTCCCACCACCTTTGCGCAACCAATACTTTTAAGAACTTTTTGGGAGAACAACTTGAACGATTCTGCTTCAATCTGCCTCGGTCCAACCTGGCTCTGATACCACTTGTCACAGGGTCATCATGTCGACCCCGTGTGGCGTCCGTACACTAATAATGACCAGCCATCCATCCCGTGTATAATAGAGGTTTACTGGTTTCGTCTTGCCTTGGACTCATCAGGGGAGCGGCCCTAACTCCTGACCTGTGTAGTGCCATATCAAGTCCTCTACTCGTGGCACGTACTACACCCTTACCGTTGAGGTACTGCAACAAGACCAACAAGAATAAACCGGCAACCCTCGCATTCATGTACGCCTTCCAAGCAGAACCCAACCCTTCAGAATTTGGCTCGTGATACTCAGCTTGCTCCAAGGTTTTTGCGGGGGATATTTATTAAGATTATGTTGCATCGTGTGCTAAAATTTTTGGTATCAAACATCAGCATAACCATGTGTGTGATACCCTTGTCGATATTTTTTCTGGTCCGGGATTTCAGCTAGTAAAGAAGTTGATATTGGGGTTGGTGAAGGGCGGGACAAACCCTTACGTCCAGCTGATATGTTGCTCTACTCGTAGGATAGAGGGCTTGATGTATGTGTGGATATGACATGTTCATCGCCCCTAATGCAAACTGGGATGGTTGATTTTGTATCGGGGCGTGCGGTGATTGAGGTTACACAACGTAAATGCATCAAGTATGAGGCTAAATGCGCAGATATCGGATATGGTTTTATACCCTTCTCATTCTCTTCTTTTGGTGAACTTGAGAATGATGCAGTGACCCTACTAAACCAGATCCAAAAGTTTTTCGTAACGTGAGATATTAGGGCACGTACCACTGTTCATATTTTTAGTAGGATCAGCTTCGCCATAGCAGAGGAGTAGGGGCCAAATAGTATATCGACTTCCCACTAATTTTTGTAAATATCATATTCTAATAAAAGTGATGTTATAATAATAATAATAATAATAATAATAATAATAATAATAATAATAATAATAACGTTGTACTTGATACCTTTATCGACATCTGTTTTAGGTCAGGGATTTTGGCCGGTAAAGAAATTGATATCGAGCTTGGTGAAGGGCTTGACAAACCCCTACGTCCAGCGGATATGTTACTCTACTCGTGGGACAAAGGGTTCGATGTGTGTGTGGATTTGACAGGGTTCTCCCCTTTGACGCAAACTGGCATGGTTGATTTTGTGCCCGGTCGTGCGGTGTTCGATGCAACACATCCTAAACGCGTCAAGTATAAGGTTGAGTGTTCAGTTATTGGATATGATTTTCTCGCCTTCTTGTTTTCTTTGCTTGGGGAATTAGAGAAAGATGCAGTGGCGATTGGCCTTACTGAAGCGGATTCTAAAGTTCTCCCATGGACTAAATGAGGATTGGAGCAAATGCTGCATTTTTTGTTTTTTGTTTTGGTGGCGCTTTGCTTTAAGCTTATAGAGTGGGGCTCTGTGTGTATCGCAGACTCCCCACTTAATGTTGGGGTTGTGTTGGAAGTATGGGTGAGTTGTTTGGGGGTGTTGTTGTTGTTTTTGTTGTTGTAGTTTTTGTGTTGTTTGATGTTGGATTGAAGTTGTAGATTTGTTGGTTGTGTTGTATAGGGTGGTTGTGGGTAGTTGTTATGAGGAGAATGCGCTTGTGGATGTTTTGAGTTGGGGGGGGCCACTGAAGTATTCGGGTTCCTTCTAATTTGTTGTAAATCTTTTGAGTTTATTGATAGAGGTGATTTATATAATATAAAACATAAAAAACACATACAACACATACACCAACATACCCCTTTAAATAACAACCCCCAATCCCCAACCAAAAACACACAAAACACCAAACCCCCCACTAACCCTCCACATCCCCCCCCTCCCCCCCCCCCCCGCCCCACCCCCCCCCCCCACCCCCACCCTGTATTTTAATTAAGGCCGCTATGGCTTAAAACTATTTTGGGATCAAATTACAAACAACCCCCCCCCACCCAGACCCCCCCCCCGTGGGGGCCCAGATAGTATCTCGGGTTCCTTCTAATTTGTTGTAAATCTCTTGAGTTTATTGATAGAGTGATTTATAATAATATAAACATACATAAATAATAATAATAATAAAATTATGTAAAAGTGTTATTCAAATTGCAGAATCTACTTTTTCTCTATCTTCTAGACAAATGGCTTTGTGGCAATCTCAAATGGAGGATCACACTTCTGATTGGCTTAGGGTGGTTCCGATTTATGGCTTGGGACAAACTATGAACGATAAGACTTACCGTTGTGTGTTATGTTATCAGTTAGGTGATCCCCTATTTTCTGTTTCGAAGTCGTGCTTAGCTTGTTCCAAAGTCTTTACGGGGGATATTTATGGAGACCATGCTGTATCCTATGCCGGTATTATTAGTATCAAGCATCGACATAATGTTGTGCGCGATACCCTAGTCGACATTTGGTGGAGGATGTGACAAACCCCTACGTCCTACAGATATGTTACTCAATTCGTGGGACGAAGGGCTTGATGTGTGTGTGGATTTGACAAGGTCCTCACCTTTGACGCAGACTGGGATGGTTGATTTTGTGCCTGGTCGTGCAGTGATTGATGCAGCACATCGTAAACGTGTCAAGTATGAGGCTAAGTGTGCAAACATCGGATATGGTTTTCTCCCCCTGGTATTTGCTATTTTATACATACTTTTTACCTTGAAAAACGAACCCAAAAGACCAAAAACATAATAAAAATTACAAATATATGTTTGTTTTTGTGTTTGTGTATGTGCAAGTACAGATATCAGGAAAAAGACAAAACCAGACAAAACCAAGCACGGGATTGAGAAAAGCACGAGAAAACGAGTTCAACGATGCCCTCGGATTTTATTGGGCCAGCCCATGTTATTGCTAAGCCTATTAAGTTTCAAAACCCAAATAATTAATAAACATAAAATTGTAGCAAATGCATGATAATTGTGACGTCAGGTCACATGTTGTTAAAATTAATTCTACAATATCACGTGCATACGCACTTGGAAAAAAAGGGACAAATGAAGTAAAGACGCATGGCAGAGCAAAGTATTCTCAATTGCATTTCATAGCAGAAATAAATGATCCAATGATTGGAAATTAATGCATTGGAATGAAGCTATACACTTGTCATGACATTAATGGCTAGATCTTGATCCGCAATCCCTTTTTCCTGGCTTCTGATTGGTCTGAGTGTGTGAAGGCGGATTGGGAATCTATATTTACATTTTCACCCCCTCTCACCCCTTTAAAAGCTACTCGCCTCCCCTCATTTTTGGAGAGTTTTTCTTAGTTTTAGTTTTAGTATTTTTAGCTTATTTTTTTGTAATATCTTATTTTTATTTTTTTGCTTATTGTACTCAGCTCTTGTCTCAAGCTTATTAATATGATGTAATAAAAATTGTTTGATGCTTATTGAAGATCTTGTTTTGCTTAACTTGTGATTAAATCAATCGTTTTTTCTTGTTTTCGTTTAGCTTATTCTATAAGCTAATAATTCATGCTTATTTTCGTGGCTTATCATTCTCAAAAGCTCTTAAAGGATTAGAAAATGACTCCTATAAGCTATTCCAGCTCATTCGATTCATTCTCAATCGTTTTTAAGCACTTTTAGAGATAATAAGCTAGAACAAGTCCGAGCCACGTCACATCGAAAGAAAACATGCTGAACGTCCTCCATAGCAGCATTACAAAGAGGACACAGATGGGAATCCAACAAAACACCTCTACAGCTAAGATTGACTCTAGTAGGTAACCTATCACGACGAGCACGCCAAGAAAAAACATTAACTTTAATAGGAATGAATTTAACCCATCTCGTTTCAACATCCGACGAAGGGAGAAACAAGTCATCAATAAAGTTTCTGATGACTTTAACCTTGAACTCTTCATCTCCCGACAAATCACAAGTCCACCTATCTTTGGAAGACGAGAGGACAACCGAGTTCAGAATTGAAGAAAGGTCATCCCACTGCTGCCGCTCAGCTCCATCACGCACGTCCCGACGAAAAGAAGCTGAGACCGAAGAAGCTCCCATTTTATTAGCCACCACAATCTCCTTATCCAATTCGAGAGCAAACAAACGGGGAAACTGAACACAAAGAGGGGCATCAGCTAACCATATATCATACCAAAAACTAGTACAAGACCCGTCCCCAATCCGCTTCTTACAATGCGAAGAAAAATCAAAACCAGAATCTTTCAAAGATTTTACTTCACGTAAAATAGAGCACCAAATCGAGGGTTGATCGGTCACATGAAGATCAAACTTTGAGCCATAAATCGCTTGAATAACTTTACACCATAAAGAGCCATCGCCAGAAATGAAGCGCCACACCCACTTCAACAAAAGAGCACGATTCAACGCGAAGAAACTTGAGACACCAAGACCACCGTTCAGTTTGGACGCTAAGACATTGTCCCAAGCTACCCACGAAATCTTTCTATCCGAAGAATCAACACCGTTGAAGAACTTACTACGGATAGATTCCATAGTCTTCAACACGCCTTTTGGAACCTTAAAGATTGACATATAATAAATTGGAGAGGCCCCAAGAACGGATTTAAGAAGGGTCAATCTGCCGCCTATGGAAAGGGTTTTAACCTTCCATTTAGATAACCGGGCTTGGAGTTTGTTCACCAAGCCAACCCAAGCCGACTTCCGAGACATACACTCCCCAACCGTCACACCAAGATAACGAAAAGGAGTGTTCAAAACAGCACACCCGATCCTATTCGCCGCCTGCACAACAACATTCTGAGAAACCCCGACACCCAAGACTTGGCTCTTAGCAATGTTGATCTTAAGACCCGACGCAAGATGGAAGCAATTAAGAACTTTAACAATATTATGTAAGTTCTGTTCGGACCACTCTCCAATGAACATGGCATCGTCAGCATAAAAAAGATGAGAAATATTAACCGAGCCATGCAATTGAAAACCTTTAAACAGCCCATCATCAACAACACGGGAGAAAGAGATATGTAACGACTCCATAATAAGAATGAAAAGATAAGGGGCCAACGGATCACCTTGTTTCAACCCACAACAAAAAGGGAACTCGGACGTTGGGCTACCATTAACCAATATGGAAGCCATGGAGGAAGTAAAAGTACCACGGATCCACCTACACCAATTCGGCCCAAACCCAAACGCATGAAGAATATCCAAGAGATAATCCCACCGAACCGAATCATACGCCTTAGCAAAATCAACCTTAAAAAACATAGCTTGCTTCCTTTTTCGCTTACACCAGTTTAACACCTCATTTAAGATAAAAGGACCGTCCAATATTTGTCTATTAGCAACAAAGGCCGATTGAGTCTCGGAAACTAAATCGGATATAACAGTAGCCAAACGATTAGCTAAGACTTTCGTGATCACCTTATAAACGCATCCAATCAAACTGATAGGCCGAAAATCATTAACGAACTTAGCATCATTAACTTTAGGAATTAAGGCGATGAAAGACGAGTTACACCCCCTTGGAAACGTACCAGACTTAAAAAAATAGTCGACCGCATCGCAAAAATCCGCCCCGACAAGACTCCAATACTTTCTAAAAAATTCAAACGTATAACCATCGGGGCCAGGAGACTTATTCTCGCCACAGTTCCAAACAGCCCTACGAATTTCGTCCCTCGATACTGCCCTATCCAGCTCATCCACCTGATCCGAAGATAACCGATTATGAAAAGGAGCATTAAGTTTGAGACGATCATGACACGGTTGCTGAAATCGAACTTCAAAGTGATTCTTAAATGCCTCCTTCACAATACTCGGATCAGTACACCAAGTGCCCTCAACGAAAACACCACGAATCGACAACTGAGACCTTTTCTTATTAATAATACCATGAAAGAATTTAGAATTCTCATCTCCTTCGATAGCCCATTTGATTTTAGATTTTTGAACCAGATCCTTAACCTCCAAAAGTTTAATATCTTGCAGCCGTCGGTTTAGATCCATCCGATTGAGAAGGATGTCATCAGAAACGTTTCCCCTTTCCAAGTCTTTATCAATAGAGATCAAATCATTCTGTAGGGAATTCTTTGCGTTATGAAGATGAAACTTTTTATCTTTAACCCATAAACGAATAATAGACTTAAGGTCTTGCAATTTCTTCTTGAACCTAACCATAGCATTGGAATCAGAATGCGAAAAAGACAACCACGCATGCTCCACCATCGAATCAAAACCCTCCATCCTTAACCAAGATTGATAGAACCGAAACGGAGTCGGACCAAAATCAGACAAAACTTCCCTCAAAAGAATAGGACGATGATCGGACAAGTGACGGTCAAGACACAAAGCTGAAATAGACGGATAAAGCGAGATAATACCTTCCGTAACAAGAAAGCGATCTAATTTACTCATTTTGGAGGCTGAGGGATGCGACCAAGTAAACGAGTACCCTTCCAACTTGACATCCACAAGACCAGAAGACACAATAAACCGATCAAAACACCGTGCACTAGAAACATTGAAAGACGAACCAAGTCTTTCATCCATAGTCCGAACGTCATTAAAGTCACCCATTATAATAGCTTCGCCGTTCCATCTCCGTACAAGATTAGATAAAAAATCCCAAAGAGCCCTTTTGCTCCCAGGCTGTTGAGGAGCGTAAACCGCCACCAAAAGAATCTTGACATTACGAGGTAACCATGTGCCGTAAATAGCTATAAAATTATCAGAAATAGTAGCGCCATCTTTCTTGAAGATAGAAGCCTCCCAAATACAAAGAATACCACCAGAATTCCCTAATGAGTCACTGGCAACAAAATCAAAGTTTGAATTTCCCCATAGGGACTTTACGTCCATATGAGAAATACAATCCATCTTTGTCTCTTGCAACGCTAAAAAATTGATCCTATGCTTACAATTTAACTCCTTAACCCACTCCTTTTTCGTCTTGTGCCCAAGACCTTGAATATTGAGAGAAAGAATATTCATTTAAAAACATCTTCATCTCCTTGTGAGCCAATAATGCGTTCCATATCTTTCAAACACCCATCCAAATTATAACCCATAGAATGTCCAACCCGAACCATGTCATCCAAAATGTCAAGAATAGAGCCACCGTTATGAACTTTATGTGAAAAGGAAGAAACTGATTCTCCATTAGAGGAATCATGGACCTCCTGTGAATGGTCCATAACCTTAGCATCCACCCTAGGCATATTCACCATGTCTTCTCCATTAGTAGGACCATCTTCACAAATCTCACCAACATTAGCGTGCGTCACAGAAGTTTTAGGGGTAAAACCAGGAGGATGCGATAAAGAGGTACTCGCATCACGAACGCCTTTAGCGGGAAGTTTATTCAATAAATCATAAAAACCAAACGGATCCTCTGATTGATGTTTGTCCGTCTCCTTACCATGACCATCAACATTACATTCATCCACATTATCACTGAAAATTGTCTCGGAAACACCATCCACATTACATTCATCATCTGACTCGACATCACTATTCTGCGCCCCATCATTAAGAATTTTAGCGCCATGCTTTGATTCGTCATCCGAGGTATAAACAGACTCCTTAGGTTCAAGAAAACTCGGATTCCAAGTAAAAAGTTCCTTCGCCCGAGCCACAAACACCTTGCCTTTAAAAATCACCTTGAATTTCTCCAATAT
The DNA here is from genome assembly GCA_026074375.1 of Tanacetum coccineum. NCBI lineage: Eukaryota > Viridiplantae > Streptophyta > Magnoliopsida > Asterales > Asteraceae > Tanacetum > Tanacetum coccineum. The sequence continues at coordinate 4,003 of BQNB010099974.1, read as the reverse complement.
AGATTCTGGTTGTTTTGTTAAGATGCACAACCGCTTACGAGCAAAAGAGGAGCCAAAATTATCCTCGATATCCAAAGCCTCGCCCCATTTGTTACCAATCTTGGCAAACGTTTCTCGAGACCAAACATGAAGTGGGATACCTTCAATGTCCACCCAAACAACACGTTCATCACTAACAAAATCATTATAGGCATTAAGAAGCGTACAGAACCAAGAGTTAACGCCTACATGATCCAAAAACTTTTGCTTAGAACCCTCGTTATCCAATTCTATCAACACCCATAACCCACCTAAATATGACAGCTTCACATGCTCAAAACCTTCCTTAGCTAATAGAATCCGTAGGTTAGGAATGGAGTTAATATCTTTCACACGCCCCATGACATGACATGAGAGGTCACGTTCAACAACACAAGAATCATCCAAAACCAACGCCGGTGAGGAAGATACAGGAGCAACAGAGGCAATCAATGGTGGAAAGTCTCTAGCAGCAGAAACAAATGACCCAAATGTACCATGCGCATTGGATTGAGAAGGCCCCGATGGTTTTACAGGTTTGTTTGCACGTTCAAAACGGGCAACATTGGCATGGAGATGGAAACGACCAATCCAAATCGTACAAAGATTTCCAACCAAACGATCTAAATCGTTAACACGAATAAACCTGACAAAAGCAAAACGTTTACCTGCTTTGGATCTACGATTAGGAATAAAAACGTCTATCACCTTCCCATACCCCTCGCAAACCTTCCACAATTCCTTCGACCCAAGATTATCAGGAAAATTGGTTACAAAAATAGATTTAGAAATACGAACAGCTTGGTCTTCATTAGAACGTTGGACAGGCATGGTGACCAAACCTTAAAAAGAAACAGCAGACGACAAAACCCTAAAAAAACATAGTAAGAATAAAAATCTGAGACTGATAAAAGTTTGCTGCATCTTGCCGGCTCACAACCGATGTTGCAGCCTTCTAAAAGGTCGAGGGTTACAATTGCATAAATGTCTAAATAATTAAGTGTGAATTAATAAATTGACTTCTTTTTGTTAAATTCAAATATGCTTTTGCACTTTGACTATTCTATTTTATAAGCTATGTATATTCGGGAAACCTGAGAGTTTTTGAAACCTAAGGTCCGTGAGTCCCGATACTAGTCTCTGTGGGGTGTCAAAAGCCTGGTCACTTAGCCGCAAGGTTGGGATGTGCCGAGACAAAAGTCGCTACATGGGATGATCTCGCCTTCAAATTCATTATTCTCAGGTGGAACGTGAAGCATAGTATTTTGCAAAACGTTGATCCATGGTTGAAATTCAAAATGGCACGCTCACCTAAGATATAATAATTGTCGGGAGTGAAAAGTTCACAAGTAGCAAATATGAGTAGTGTTAGCATCTTAACTTTTATTTAACGGTGATTTCGTTTGAAGCTTAGTTGGACAAGTGAAAAATCAGGAATGATGAATTTATCCTTTTTGGGGCATTTTCATATCGAAATGCATCTTGTTCTATGATCCCTAACGGTTATGAAAATAACGAAAGTCAAATAAATTAGTTAGTTGCTATAATAAATAATAAATAATAAAAAAATGGAAAAACGGGGCGTTTCTTAACTATTGATTTCTTAATTCCTTTAGATGAGCACTTTGCTACTTTTCAAGGTGATTTGTTTGAGGGGATTGGAATTTTTAGTTTTAAGCGCATATTTATTACATTGCGTGAGGACACGGCAATACTTTAGTATATTTGCTATTTTATACTTACTTTTTACTTTGAAAAACGGACCCAAAAGACCAAAAACATAATAAAAATTGCAAATATATGTTTGTTTTTGTGTTTGTGTATGTGCAGGTACGGATATCAAGAAAAGGACAAAAATAAAGACAAAACCAGACAAAACCAAGCACGGGATTGAGAAGAGCACGAGAAAACGAGTTCAACGATGCCCTTAGAGTTTATTGGGCCAGCCCATGTTATTGCTAAGCCTATTAAGTTTCAAAACCCAAATAATTAATAAACATAAAATTGTAGCAAATGCATGATAATTGTGACGTCAGGTCACATGTTTTTAAAATTAATTCTACAATATCACGTGCATACGCACTTGGAAAAAAAGGGACAAAAGAAGTAAAGACGCATGGCAGAGCAAAGTATTCTCAATTGCATTTCATAGCAGAAATAAATGATCCAATGATTGGAAATTAATGCGTTGGAATGAAGCTATACACGTGTCATGACATTAACGGCTAGATCTTGATCCATAACCCCTTTTCCTGGCTTCTGATTGGTCTGAGTGTGTGAAGGCGGATTGGGAATCTATATTTACATTTTCACCCCCTCTCACCCCTTTAAAAGCTACTCGTCTCCCCTTATTTTTGGAGAGTTTTTCTTTTATTTTTCTTAGTTTTAGTTTTAGTATTTTTAGCTTATTTTTTGTAATAGCTTATTTTTATTTTTCTGCTTATTGTACTCAGCTCTTGTCTCAAGCTTATTAATATGATGTAATAAAAATTGTTTGATGCTTATTGAAGATCTTGTTTTGCTTAACTTGTGATTAAATCAATCGTTTCTTCTTGTTTTCGTTTAGCTTATTCTATAAGCTAATAATTCATGCTTATTTTCGTGGCTTATCATTCTCAAAAGCTCTTAAAGGATTAGAAAATGACTCCTATAAGCTATTCCAGCTCATTCGATTCATTCTCAATCGTTTTTAAGCACTTTTAGAGATAATAAGCTAGAATAAGTTCGATTTTAGCTTATTATTGTGCTTAATTCGTTTTTGTTTTTATAGAAACTCATATTTTTTGTTCATACAAGTTTCTAAATAGCTTGTTTGGTTTAGAGTGAGCTTAAAGTGCTAGATCAATACTTTTGCACGCTTATTTGCTTATTCATTTCGTCATTTGGTTCGTTAATATGCTTGTGGCGTACTCGACATCCTTGTTGCTGTTTTTAATTGCTTATTGATTCAGTTTAAGTGCTTATTTCGTGTTTGAATTGGCTTATTAAGTAATGTTAGTTTAAATCTCGTTCTAGCTTAAGTCGTTTAGCTTATTGTTTTAAGTGCTTATTGTACTTATTTTATTCAGTTATTGATTTCAGTTGAGCTTATTCGTGTATGCTATTTATTTCTGGCTTAATTGTTTTTTGAATCTTCATGTGCTTTTTGCGTTTGATTTGTAGAAATTATAAAAGTTTGGTCACGTTGGGTTTACAGAATATGAAATGGGCTGCGTTGGTTTATTTTACAAATGAATTAGGCCTTGTTTTATTTTCAGTTTGTTGGGCTTCCTAATTGAATTTTAGCTTGCATCTGTTTCATTTTAGGCTTGCATTATGTTTTGGGTCAATTTCTGTTGAATTGGATTTGGACATGCGTGAATTAAATTTTGAGCATAAGTTTTGTTTGTATAATTCTTAATTTGGCATTAATAAATAGACAATTGAATTGGATAAATGAAAATGAGTTATTTAACTGTTGAAATTTTCATTGTTGCGGTTCCTTGTTCCACACTAGAACGCACTTCATTACCCAAATTCAAAATTAACTTACCATAAAACCTATCCTTTGCCTATCCTTTCTTCTCGACCAATGCATGCGCCGTCTTGCGACCAAACAATCGTCTCAAAAAATTGACCATTCGACCAAAAAGAGAGTCAATATCCCGTCTCATGAGGCCAGGTAGCAATCTATCACCATCCTCTAGAGGAATAGCGGTAGTAGACGATTCACCTACCTCGTAGACACTAACAAGAATAGTCTCATCCTCATGCTCAATTAGATTCTCAACCTCAATCTCATCATCAGGTTCAAACTCAGAAGCAGGCTACGGATGATTAAGAGGATCCACCTCTTCGTAAGGATATGTCAACTCTGGCTTATTCTCATCTTCCTCAATGTCGATATCCATATCATCTTCATCTTCTTGAGGATCTTCTTCTTCCTCAAATTCTTCCGGGTCTTCGTCTTTTTCTTCTAAGACAGGTTTAGGAACAACAGGAACAT
>BQNB010099973.1:0-24809 GCA_026074375.1 Tanacetum coccineum | reverse complement strand
GCCTAAAACGGACTTACGGATCAAAAGTTATGGCTGTTTTACTGAAACCCTTTTTCGCCACCTAAAAATTCTTAGCAAACCGCTGCCAATTAGTAACTTGCCGCCTAAATAAAATAATCAAACCGCTGCCTTCCTTTTGATAAGCGGACGCCACAAGGAGGATAAGAGAGAAATAATTTTGTGTCGTGTGTGTTTTCAAATGAAAGTGTTTGTGCAAAAGGAATAATATCTAGATATACATGTCCTTATGTGACTAAGGCCCTAAAATCTTGCCTCCTTGTCTCCTATTTCGTTCGACCGGTCAAGGGGATCTAAGGAGGGTCTCGGTTGCTTTGTTTTGTGTCGGGTTTCCTTAATACTCATTGTTCGTGATTCTAAAATGTGACCCGAAGTTTCTTAGTATTTTTATTGACTTTAAAATCACTTTTACATGAATTTAGACTATTCACATGACATGTTTTATAGTTAAATTGCCTTAGATTTTGTATTGACAATTTTGGACGTGCCGGAACGCGTTGTTTGACATTCTAAGCCGTTTGCGGGACAAACCTCCCGGAAATGAATCAATTAAGATTGTAAACCTCTAAAAAGGTTTAATGTATGAAATAAAGATTTATTGACCAATGAAAATGTAGATTGGCTACCGTCAATACAGTAACTGACCCGAAGGAAACAGTAAAAGTCAAAAAGTTAAAGGACTAAAATTGCACATAGTGGAACTAGAAAATCCGCAAGGGTTATAGTATATATTAGACTAGTGTATTTGCAAGGAATTATAAATATAAAAAGAAAAGCACACGTTACTTTAACATGTAAATGCCTACATGAGATTATATATATGCTAACGACTCATGTCATTCCTATTTATGAGATTAAGTAAGGATATCTGGAATAATATTCTTTTTTAACTATCTGCATTCAACGAGTCATGTTATTCCTTTTTATAAGTTTAACGTGAGCACGGGTTTATGAATGAGAATAAATTATGAGAACAACACATATTTTTTCAAGTTTATTATTTATTACTAAACTTACATAATGTCTAGAACATGAAATTTAAACAAGATTAACTTGCACCATGCCATTTAAACAACGTCAAATCCTTCGTGCAACAAATATGTATGCAAAATATTAACCGATATTAACACATAATGAAAAAGTTATGTAAAAACTCATGTGTACACGGGTATTACCGCACATTAGGTTGAGCCCACAACTTGGTAAATGATGAAGCGGGTCATTGCATTCGAAGACTTTTGGTTTCCCACACGGGACCTGATTTATATAAAATGTTGAAAAAAAGTGTTTGCCCAGTTTCATTTGGAAGAACAAATTTTGTCAATTATGTTGGATAATGCTAGCAACAATACAAAGCTTTGGCAAACTGAAGTTAAGATACAATTCACATATGGACGGTATCTTTTATCATAGTCGATGTGTTGCACACATCATTAACTTGGTTGTGCAAGCTGGTTTAGAGGTGGCCCCGATAAATCAAATGAAAGAATCTTTTAAACAAATCTTAAAAGATGTATTTCAATCGGGTTCTAGAAACTATCAACACTATATTCACGTATGTAGAGAAGCAAAGAAACTTTGTTGATCACCTAATTGAGACGTTTTGACAAGATGAAATTCCACTTATCATATGTTCTAATGTGGTCTAAAACAAAAAAAAATACTTTGCAATATTTTCATGAGTCTTTGTCCGAACAAGGTATGTGTACTCCATTTCTGGTTGAAAATTAGGCTATTATTGAAAATCTAACCCAATTACTTACTGTGTTTAACTCTGCCACAAAAATATTATCGGGGGTTAATTATCCAACATCTCTATTAGTACTTCAACAAATATTCTTCATGTGTATCAAACTAAATGAATTTGAACTTAATGGTGGTATATATTCAAGTATGGTTTCCCCAATGAAAAAAAATCTTAAGAAATACTTTGAAAGAATGCCACCGATAATTAGTTGTGCGGCCGCTTTGAATCCATGTTTTAATGTAAGCGGGGTAAAGTGCCTTATCGAGTCAATTTCGACTGATTTGGAGTTTTTTATGATGGCTTTAAAACTAAGGCAAAAGAACGGTTCAACGATTCTTTTCAGGGTTTGTATAATATTTATTACTTGAAATACGGTCAACCAAATCAATCATCAAATGCGGATACAACTTCTTCATCAAGGTCGCATTTAGGGAATCCGATGACTAATTTGTTAAACAAGTTAAAACAAAATTCCAACAAAAGGGCAAAGCATGGTCGTATAACGAGCGGTGAATACGAGAGATATGTCCAAAGTGATTTTGTCTCTCATCTTTTAACCGAAGAGTTAGCAGGTTATGATGTGTTGGGGTTTTGGAAAGCAAAGGAATCAACCTTTCCCGTTCTATCTCACTTGGCTCTGGATATATTGAGTGTACAAGCTACTTCGGTAGCTTCTGAATAGGCTTTCTCAACAAGTTGTAGAGTACTATCAATCCGAAGAACAAGACTAACACCAGCTTCTTTGGAAATGTGTATGTGTCTAAAGGATCACCTGGATGCAACAGAACGAATTCAACACACATCCAATCTTGAAAACTGCTTAGACTTTGAAGCAGAAATCTTGGAAGAAGATGTGCCAGAACATGAAGCGATAGCACTTTCGAATGAAGAAGTAGCACTCGATGAAGCTGCTTGCGAGGCTAGATCCAACAGAGGAGAAGAAATATATGATGTGACTATGTCCGAGTCCGACTAGATCATTCGATGTATTATGTTTTAAGTTTATATATTATGTTTGATGTATTTTCCCTTCTGATGTATTTCATTTCCGATGTATTATGTGTTCTATTAAATAAAAGTTGAAGTTTATTCAGTTTATTGCGTATAAAGCCATGAAAAACGGAAAAAAATAACATAAAAAAAAACAGTTTTGCCGGTTAACCGGTCTGCGAACTGGCTGGACCGGTTCGAGTTTTTCTCACCCCCGGCCGGTTCCAAACCGAACCGGTTAAAATATACAGCTTTTTAAAAATGTTTTTCCAGATATCATTATATAAACTTTAAATAAGAATTACATTAGTCATTGTTATAAGTACAATCGCGTATATTTGTTTTCATATCACATTAATTCGTGCTTCAATTTAATATTTATATTACACTTAACTCCACATAATTTACTTAAAATTCAACTACTAAAGTTTTATTAATTACCTCATCTTTTTTTTATGTTTTTGTTATCACATATATTTTTATGTGTTTTTTTTCTACCAAATTCTTCCATCAAAATTTTTAATTTTAAACAAATTGGATTCAATTTTAACTTTTATTAACCAATAACATCGCACAATTTTGCCTACGTGTCGAAATCTGTTGGGAAAAACAAGTCAATCGGTCAACGTACTGCTAAGCAAAAGGTCAAAGTACTGCTAAGTAGAAAGTCAAGGTCCAAGGAGGTACTCGCCATCAAAGATCGAAGTACTCTGCTGCCAGTGGATAAAGGAATCTAAAAGATTATCATTAAATGTTTATGTTTAGTAATTATCTTGTAACAGTTAGTTTAATGATTAGTATTGATTAGTGTTTATGGTCATACAAGGACTGTGACATCACTAGAGGTTTGTCCCTTTCAATGTTTTATAAAGGATCTCTAGGAAGATTATAAGGATAAGAAAAACACGAGTTAAGATTATTAGTATTTGTATTAGGATCTGCATTTAGGGCAGATTCAAAAGGTTATAATAGAAATCGTTTGAGAAACTATGTGTGTTCTTCATAAGTACTGCTGCCAACTAGATTCCGCATAGTTTGACAGTATATCAGTGTTTTCATAAGGAATAACGATCCAACAAGTGGTATCAGAGCTTGTGAAGAAGACACTGATCTAGAAGAACTTCTAAACTCATAAAAAGATGTCTGAAACAGAACCTATCCCTCCCCACCATAAATAAACTGTAAACGCCGTCCTTTACTGCACTAGAGAATTCCTAATAATCAGTGAAAGGTGAATATGACCTATGGTCATGAAGATGCGACAGTATATGGCCATAACTGACCATATACGATGGGGGTATAATCACAAATGGAGACCAAGGCCACAACTGATCATCAGCATCATCATCATTACCAAAAAAACTTCACATTGCACAAACGCAAGAAAAATAAGGAGAAAGCTCTCACATAGTTGCTCTCTGCAATCCCTGATAACATCTTCTTAGTTTGATGATGCCACAAATGCAAAAAACCTTATGGACAGCCATAAAAGCAAGATTTGGAGGCAATGAAGCCTCAAAGAAGATGCAAAAGAATCTCTTGAAACAACAATTCGAGACGTTTACTATTGGATCTAGAGAAGAGCTAGACTCAGCATACGAAAGGTTTCAGCACATCCTTAGTATGCTTGAATTATATGATGCTACAGTATCCCTTGAAGATGCAAATTTGAAGTTTCTAAGAAGTTTACCGTCTGTGTGGCATGTTGTTGCTCAACTATGATTCCGTGACCACCTGGAAATGGGATGAATTTGAGTTTGATGATCTCTAACAACAATTGAAGGTGTATGAGCTTGAATAAAGGTTGTTTCAAAATCAAACTCTCAAAACATTGCTTTTCTGTCACACAGAAGTCAAAGGCATACTTTAAACAAAAGGTAACTGCTGAACCAGCACATATCCCAAAAGGATATACTCAAGCTATCTCGAGCAAGGTGCCAACTGCTCCCAACTGTGCTTCTCACTCAGATGAAATCATATGTTCCTTCTTTGCTCAACAAGCATCTATGCCCACAACTCATGATGATGAAGACCTGCTGCAAATTGATGAAGATGCTATGGAAGAAATTGACATTCGATGGCAAGTGGCTATGATAAACAAGGATAAGAAGTTATATGAGGAAGACAGGAGAACCCATTGACTCTCAAGCCAAAAGAATGGATACCTTTGATAAGTCTAAAATTGAATGCTTAACTGTCAAAAAGTTAGGTCATATTTGCCAGAGAGTGAGATTTGCTATATACCAGGAAAACAGACAAATTGTCGTAATGAAAAGAGGATTGTGGCTCATTGAAAGATTCAAACTCAAAAAGCCATGGTGCAACATAAACAATGAGAAATTGATTGTACCAAGGAATTTATCTGAACCAGTGACATATGCTATGATGGCACTGACTTGAGTTGAACAAGATGATTGAGCATAGAGTTTTGATGCAGAGGCACATGCACTTTGGACAAGATGGAGACTTGAATGGATTTGACTGGGAGCAACAAAGCTGATGATTCACTAGTATCTCTATGCTTTGAAGGCTACAAACTCAGAGGTACCTTACTGTTACAAATGTAGTAAATCTAATTAAAAAGTTGCTTAAAGCTATCAAACGTGAAAGAGATAAATTTCAAAAAGCAAGGACTGAAATTCTAGAATATCAAATGACTAGAGTCAGTAGAAGTCATACTTAAAACACACTACAAAATGAGATGAAGAAGAATTAATACATGGGTGGATAATATGAACAGATGAATATGAGACTTAAAGTCAAGGGATATGAAACTAGGAAAGAAGAAAGACAAAAGGAACTAGATCCAAGCCATAAAAGAAAAAGAGATGATATTCAAAGTAAAACTTGAAAATTGTCAAAATGCTGCTGTACTTCCAAATGAAGTCCTAACAAACAAAGATTATTTGTCTGATAATAACATTATAGGGATTTGTAGTTGAATACAGTATATGCAAGAAAATAACAATTCATCCTGGGGATAAACTTTGGTTTATCCTCGAAAGAAAAATTTTAAAATAGAAAAGCATACAAAGAGTACTTCCACCCACCAAGGTACAATTATTCCACCTAGGTCCAAATGTCCTTTACTGAATAGATGAACTACGCCATTAGGAATAAGGTTGTTAATCAAGAGAAAACAAAGACTAGGTCAACCAGAAATTGATAAGAAAATAACAGGCATAATTCAAGATTTTTAAACTTTTTAGAAACTTAAAAGAAAACTGTTTTGAACTCAGAAAATAGTGAAACATCTTTCGAAAACAGGTCACCTAACAGTCAAAACAGTGTTGGTCAAGGATCTAGGAAAAAGGGACTTGGGCACAAAGGGGGTAAAACATGTTTTGTATGTTACAGTCCTGATCACCTAATCAAAGATTGTAACCTACACGAAAGAACCTTCAAACAAACCCAAACTCATAAACCTAAGGGAACGCAGGGTTCAAGGGACACAAGACCAGTCTGGAACAACATCAATAGGGTGAACCATAGTAACTTCTCAGGAAACTCTAGGTACCCTCACCAAAAGAGGTCTTTTAACCCATCAGCAGTACTTACAAGGGAAGGGTTGAAAAGTACTGCCAGACCAAAAATGACACAAACAGTACCTTCAAAAAGTACTGCTAATATGTTTTATCAAGGTACTGCAAGACCTAGAGTACCACAAGCAGTACTTTCCCAAAGTACTGGTAGACCTTATTATCCAAGGATGGATAATATAAGACCTAGAACCTCAAGTTTTTTACCATCACCAAGGTCTTCTACCACAAGGACTCCTCACAGACCACAAAGACCCAAGAAAATTATGAAATCTATCTGGGTTAAGAAAGAAAGTACTGTTGGATCACAAGCAGTACTTCCACAAAATGTAAGTGTCAAAGGGAGTGCCATGATAAAACCAACACAAACATGGAGACCAAAAGGGGCTTATCTAGATTCTGTGAATAGGGATAATGGATCTTACACACTCAAGCAATTTGAGTATGTAACTCCATTAGGGGTATCCAAGTCAGTTATGACTTGGGTCCCTAAAAGAGTCTAATTCTTTAAATTGTTTGTACAGGGCAATCCAGAAGAAGATCTCAAAGATTATGCTATAATTGACAGTGGTTGCTCTGGGAGTATGACAGGAGACAAGGACAAGTTGTCTGATTTTAAAGAATTCAAAGGTGGTTATGTGGCTTTTGGAAATGATCCTAAAGGAGGAAGAATCACGGGAAAAGGAACCATCAAGACATCATGCATAGACTTTGAGAAAGTCAGCTATGTGGAGGAGCTTAAGTTCAATCTCCTATCTGTTTCTCAAATCTGTGATAAGAAGCATAATGTTCTCTTCACTGATAAGGAGTGTCTTATCTTATCTCCAAAGTTTAAGTTTGTTGATGAAGATCTGGTGATACTTAGAGCTCCTAGAAAGAATGATGTATACAGTCTGGATCTAAAGAATATCATTCCTTCTGGAGGAGTAACTTGTTTGGTTGCAAAGGCAACAAAGGATGAAGCTGTCTTATGGCACAGAAGATTGGGGCATGTAAACTTCAAGAATATTAACAAATTGGTTAAAGGCAATCTGGTTAGAGGTTTACCTTCCAAGACATTCAAGCTTGATCATTCATGTCTGGCATGTAGAAAGGGTAAACAGCACAGGGCTTCTTGCAAGAAGATTGAAGAAAGAACAGTCAGAGAACCTTTAGAATTGCTCCATATGGATTTATTTGGACCTGTTTCAGTAGAGAGTGTAAATAGGAAGAAGTACTGCTTGGTGGTTACTGATGACTGTAGTAAATTCAGTTGGGTGTTTTTCTTGGCTTACAAGGATGAGACATATGATATGCTTCATGATTTGATTGTGGGGTTAGAAAACAAGCTAAGACATAAAGTGAAGACCATCAGGTGTGACCATGGAACAGAGTTCAAGAATCATTTAATGAATGAGTTTTGTGCCAAGAAAGGAATCAAGAGAGAATATAGCATTGCAAGGACTCCACAGCAAAATGGTGTCGCAGAAAGAAAGAATAGGACTCTCATTGAAGCTGCTAGAACTATGTTAGCAGACTCTCTTTTACCTATTCAATTTTGGGCTGAAGCAGTCAATACTGCTTGTTATGTGCTTAACAGAGTTTATAAGTACTCAACTGAATTGCATTTTTCTCTCATTTCATTTCTTTTTATTCATAAATTTTTTAAATACAACCTCCGACGCACATCAATTTCATATCAAATGGCCATTATTTTTGCACCTGAAAAAACATAACATGAGTGCTTGTGTGGAGAAGATAGCATATGTGATTTCATCAATCGTTGATTATCTCACTGGATGCTCGATTAACTATTCCTTGTTAGTTGATCCTGATCTAATTGGTCCGTGGCTTCAACAATTTTGGGCTACAACTTCTTTAAGAGTAATTAATGAAGTGCCTTATATTCGCGCAATGGTAGCTGGAAAAAAGGTTTTGATTTCAGAGGAAACCATTCGGGCTGATCTACTAGTACGATGATGTGATGGTGTTGATGTTTTCCAAAGCAAGTATTGTGACTCGCTCAGAGACATAGGCTTATGAGGGTAATTTGGCACAACTTACTTTTCTAAACCTTATTTAGCCTCAGTGGAAGTATTTAGTAATGTTTTACTTCATGTCTTAGTCTAAGAGTACATCATGGAACAATTTTGGGACTAACATGCATCAGCTTCTGGTAGTTGCAAACCAACCCCCAAAAAGTTTATTTTTGTTTTGATGATTATGAATGGAATGCTAGGACATATTGCCAATGGTAAACCTTTTCTCATGTATCCTAGATTCATTAATATTTTGAACAGCAACTTAGAGGAGTAAACCAGACCTCAGAATTTTCTACCATCACCCCCCCCCCCCCCCCCCCCCCCCCCCCCCCCCCCCCCCCCCCCCCCCCCCCCCCCCCCAGTTACTCTTCCCTCTAAGGTCTTTACTTTTATGAGAAAGAATAGTCCTAAGTTCTCAGGTAGGATTACACCTTTGACTCCACCAATGTTAGAGGTCATAACAGCATTAGCAGCAGAGGAAGCACATAGTGAGAGTACTCATTCTAGGGCTGAAAGTTCTCCAAGGGATGCTCAAGGTACCCCTACTCAAAGTGCTGCTCAAGCTAGTTTTCAACAAGGTACTGCTGACTTCCAAGGTACTGCTGAAACTCAAGGTGCTGCTGATATTCCACAATCTCCCAATGATTATACTCCCACAGATGAGTCTCAAACATCTGGAGGAGATGAGGGACTTTTGGATCTATATGCTTTAAACAGGGAGGTTAGGAGGCTCAAGAAGCAAACCATTTCTCAAGCCAAACAGATTCACAAGCTAAAGGCCAAACTCAAGAAACTGTCAAAAGGGGTAAAGCCATTGGTCAAACTCACATTCTTTGGGTGAAAAGTCAGAGGCTTAAGACAAGAAGGAAAGAGAATCCAAGAAGAAAGGTGTCTTTAGTCAAACTGGGGAGGAATAAAGATGAAGATAATTTGTCTGAAGAGCATCATGATCAAGATGACCATAACCATACAACTTCTGTTTATGAGATTTTTTTTTTTTTTTTTTTTTTTTTTTTTGTGATTGCTACAGATGCTGTTGTTACTCCTGACTTAGAATGACAGAGTGATAAAGAAGAGGGTGATTATTGAGAAGACAAGGATATCTGATGTTAAAAGTGGGGTTACTTGAAGAATTGGATTTGGAGAGGATTCAAAGTACTGCTAGACAAAGTGCTGTTACTCCAAGGACTTTAAATTTTGATGATGAAGCAGGTCCTTCAAGTCCAATTCGTCCAACTCAAGAAGAAGAGCCTGAAGAACAGTTCAAAGATGATGAATTTCTTGCTGATTCCTTCAATATCAGTAGGGACCAAGGGCTTAAGCCATTCTGGTCCTATGCAATCTCAACCTCAACAACCAACTCAAACTACTGACCCAAAAGAAAAAGGTAAAGGGATATTGGTTGAAGAGCCCAAAAAGAAGAAATTAACTCTTCAACAAATCAGAGCTTTGGAGACTACAAATGATGAGGAAGTTGCTAGAAAGGTTCAAGCAGAATGGGATGCAGAAGAAGAGAGAAAAAGGTTGGAAGATTTGAAGAAACCAAAACCAAAGACTATTTCGAAGAAACCTACATCTCTTGCACAAGAACGGAATCAAATGATGAGCTTCTTAAAGGGTCAAGGATACAAGAATTTACAAAAACTAAGGTATCCACAAATGAAGGAACTGTATGATAAAGTTCAAGAATCCATCAAAGATTCTTTCAAGGATTTTATTCCAATGGGTTCAGAAAAAGAAAAGTAGATGTTACAGGAGAGAGATGCAAAGAGACTCTTAAGGAAGAGAAAAGCTACAGTTACAGAAGAACAGCCATCAAAGAAGCTTAAATTGAGGACAAAGACAATTGATGAGCTCAGAAACTATCTTAGGATTGTAGACTTTGAGAAGAGTGCACAAGATAGAGAGTCACTGGAAGAAACTCTCTATGATGGGAAAGGGACTACAGAATTCAGGTTATTGAATCTACACGATGGAGAGTTTTCATTTTAAATTTTTTAGAGCAATATCATTTTAGAGCTTCAACACTCTGTGGGAGATACGGTACATTTGGATAGACAGGATCTATATCATTTTATTGGTGTGCCAGACTATAATACGCATATTCACAACTGGGTTAGGATTGATACTTCTGGGTGATCTTACAACCATTTGGGAGACGTCTGCAACAAGTGATGATGATTTCTGGAAGAATCAAGAAGATTGGGAAATTATAAGATGGAGACTTAATGAATCTTCGGGAGTACATACATTAGAGTTAGAGGATGGTACAATGCTTCATATGCTGACAGAAAGAAGATATCCTCTATCAAGAGAGCTGATGATCAGGATGCTAGATCATGGTATGGAAGTTGAAGATGAGAGTGAAATAGCTATCACATTGATACATCTGTTTATTTTATGGACAACTGAAGATGGTGATGATTCTTAAACAACTGGTATGATTTATCAAAATTTTCTTTGAAAGTAACATATCTTGTTTTGATAAAAAGACTTAACTGTGAACAAGCAGTACCTTATTCAAAGTACTGCTAGTTTAAAACAAACAGTACTTTGTTGAAAGTACTGCTAGTTAAAAAGTTGTTTTTGAAATATTTTGAAGTTTTGAGTGTGCAATAAGGTTTAAGGCACAAATGTTTGAAGGAAAATAAAACTGTTTTAAGGGATTGAGTGTTGGTTAACCATCCAACAGCATATGGGTAATCAAATTCACCATATCTAACAGATATAAGAATTGACTAGTCCAAATCAAACAGTTTTGGTAAAGACATCTCAAATTCTGCTTGATGGTTGACCCAAAAAATTACAAAATTTTATATGGTGCTCAATTTACCATGGTTTGCACTGAAGTATTGGCTACTCAGAGCAAACGGCTTTGGTAAAGAGAACTCAATCGTGATAGCTTTATTAGTTTGCTCAAAACTATATGGTTCTCAACTCACAAGTTTTATTACTGAGAGTTGGCTAGTCCATGAGCAAAACGGCATACATGTAAAGACTTATCAAATCCGTTCTGGTTGTAATTACTTACAAAAGTAACTATAGTAATCAACACGCTATGATTATGTTCTGAGTGTTGAATGGTTTTCAGTTCACCATGCTGGATTATTACTTGTTTCTAGGTACCAAAGATCTGACTAGCCCAAGAGTGAATGGCTACTTGGTAAAGGCTCATAAAAACCATTTATGTTACTGAGAATACCTGTTGCTGATTGAAGAACAATCTGTTTGATGCAAAGACAAAGAATTTTTAAAGAAGTATTTATGTTCAAAACAAGAGGTTTCATTTCAAGATACTCAAACAGATTGTATACAAGATATTGCTTAGAGGATTATATCTAGAAGATTGAAGACTTGTATTGATGCTGAAGAAAGATGTCCAACCATCAAGAAACTTGAAGTCAAGCAAGTAGAATTTAAGTTAGGGGAGGATTGTTAGGAAATACAAGTCAGAAGGTCAAAGTACTGCTAAGTAGAAGGTCAAAGTACTGCCTGCTTAATATGAAAGAGTCAAAGTACTGCCGTTAATAAAGGAACTTACGGTTACATTAGTAATTATCATGTAACAGTTACATTAGTGATTAGTATTAATTAGTATTTGTGTCATACAAGAACTGTACACCTACTAGAGTTATCCTTACATTTGTTAAGGATCTCTTGGAGGGCATTAGAAAGAACACACAACACAAAACAACAAAAACAACACACAAAGCATTAGTTTGAAGTATTAGAGATAAGTATTGTATAGGAATCTGCAACTTAGCGATTCATGGTGTGATAATACAAATCGTTCTTTAAATCATTGTTGTGTTTTCTTGATATGTTAACTAGTTTCCGCATAGTTGATAGTATTACTATCAGCTTTTCATTGTTACCGACTTGGATTTCTTAAGGAAGTATCATCCTTTAAGGCTAAAGGCTTATATACTTAGGTATATCGATCCTATAATTTTCTTTTTTCCTTCATATTTGGTTTTGTAATCATCAATCTTTAATTCCCATCATATCGTAGTTGGAGGTTTTGTTTCTATAGCTCAAGAATCTTTGTGAGCAAGGAGTCTCTTTGAGTAGCTAGTGTATCATGAAGAAGTATGCTCTCTCTTCCACTGTGAACTGTTCTCTCTCTGCTTCTTGAACTCTTTCAGCTAGAAGTCTGTCAACTTCAATTCTTGCTTGAATAAAGTCATATTCATTAGAGAGTGCAGTCTTAGTTGCTTCCTCCTCAGTTAGCCTTTTTCTATCTTCTTTAGCTTCCCATTCCTCTTGCATTTTTCTAGCCACCTCTTCATCATGAGCAACCTGATTAAACTTCTTTTTAGCTTTAGTAATGTCTTCAGATTCCGTACCAGTTTCCTTATTTCTTCAATCCTCTTTTTGCCCCTTTATCATTTGGATCTATCTTGGAAGAGGCTTCAATGTTAATACGGATCTGTTGATTGGTTCTTTGGTCTCTCAGATTTTTAGCATTTCTAATTTCTACTCCTTTTTTCTTTTCTTTTGAAACTGCTTTAGCTTGACTCATGTTAAGGAGAACCTAAGCAATGGTTTCATCATCTCCAAAGGTTGTAGGAGTAGGTGTTGGAGTTGTTTGAGCTGCTAAAGAAGTACTTTCTCTTGGTTTTGGCTCAGCAGTACCTTCTTCAACCTTGTCGGTATAAGGTTTTGTTCTGGCGGTATAACTTTTGGCTTGTACAGTACTTCATCTTTGCCTTATCAGTACTTTATTGTGAGCAGTACTTCTCCTTTTCATAACTTTATCAGTCTTCCTCTTCATTTGGGCAAGAGTGTCAGTCTTATGTCATCAATATCATTCCAAAATCATCATTCAGTTTTGTAGGTACTGCAGTGCACCTTTGGCTGATTTGAATAGTTTTCCTCCCCTGATTGAATACACTCCTCCTCTTTGATGTCTTCAATACCTTCTTCTTTTTTTGGTTCTTTCTCTTAACAGTCCTGAGCCAAGCTTTATGATGAAGAATGGAAGGCCTGGCTTGCTTTTTCAACTTCTTGACTTGTGCCTTCAAAGATTTGATTTCTGCAGCTTGAGCTGTGACAGTGAGAGCATAGTGAATAGAGCTTCGTATAAGAAAGTCAATAATCTCATGAAACTCTGTATTTCCATCAGTCTTCTCTACATAAGCAACCATATTATGTTTAGGGCATGATTCAAGAACAGCCATGGTTGTAGAATTTGTGATCGTCGAAGAGTGAGAGATTAGGGTTTGAAGAAGGAGAGTAATTGAGAGAGATTACGTGAGTGAATTTTGCAATTGAGATGGGTTTATATAAGTTAAATAAACCTAAGAGCGAAGAAACCATTTCAATTTACACTTTAGACCCTTGGCGGTATTTTCTCCAACGTCTTTATAGCGGTACTATCTTTGCCCAACGGTATTAACTTTGCACTGTCGGTACTAACTTTTGTCAACCAAAGAATGAACAAGTCTGGCAACAACAGTTCTTCAGTACCATCTATATCTCTTTCCAATGACTCTCTAAACCCAAATAACTTCATGAAATTCATCACTATGGTTAATATTCTTCTGCACACTGAACACTTCATACAAACTGTACAACAAATCATATTGCCTCCCCTTAGCTAATGCAACTTATGGATTGATCATCCCAATAGTAACAACCAAGAACTGGAACCTGCTAACATCAAATGCCTTGGTTAGAAGATCAGCTACATTGTCATCAGTGTGTATCTTTAGCACCTAGATAAGTTTCTTCTCATAAGCATCCCTAATGAAGTGGTGCCTAATTGCAATATGCTTTGTTTTGGAGTGAAATACTAGATTCTTTACAATGCATATAGTACTTTCATTATCAATGTAGATCTTTGTGTTCATGAAATTGAACCCATAGTCTAACATTTGATTTTGAATCCATAAAACTTACCCACAGCAATTTGTAGCAGCAACATATTCTGCCTCTGTAGTAGAAGTAGCCACAATTGTCTGCTTCTTGCATTGCCTAGAAATAAGTCTCCTGCTAAAAAATTGACAACCTCCTGTTATGGATTTCCTGTCAAGATTTGCTCCAGCATAGTCACTACCTGAATAGGCTTTCAAGTCAAATGATGACACTCTAGGATACCAAAGGCCTATTTTGGGTTTGCCTTTTAGATACCTAAAGATTCTCTTCACAGCATTTAGATGGGAGGCCTTTAGAGTGACCTGAAACCTAGAACAAGCACAGACTGCAAACATAATATCAGGCCTAGAAGAAGCTCGAATAATTAAGATGCCTAATCATGGATCTATAATGGTGTACATCCACATCTTAGCTTCTCAGCTATCATTTTCTTTGATTCTTCGGAATGGAGTGGGGGATCACCGCCCCTCGGGTTATTCTTTTTGGTGATATTCCTACTATTATTCCTTCTACTTCTGTGGTTGCTCCAAAGACTTCTACTATTGCTCCTGTTATTTCATCTGCTGCTCCTATGGTTGAGACGACTCGTGTCGCTTCACCACTGGATTGTGTGGCTTGGTTCCCTATTCGGGTTCCAATTCTGATTCACAGATGAGTGTTCCACCAGGGCACATTCCCATACAGCTATTTCACCATTTTATGCACCGATCTTCTAAGGCTCCTGATTCTTCTGATGGACCACATCGCAGGACCCTTATGTTGTACCGTTGTGTTGCGAGGAGCAGGGTTCACAAGTACGGTCCATCATCATCACATGAGTTTCCTATTGCTCCTGTTACTGCCCCGCCCGGGATTCGTCGACGGTCAGTGACTGTATCGACTCGGGGAGGCTATTCCTTTTGGTCGACCTTACCGCACCCATCTTAACGGGCAGCGTAAGTTGTTGACTGCAAGAAAGAGAGTTAGACCTTTACCAGCTCGCAGATTAGCATCGAGGCATGCATCACCTTGTTCTCCAGATCATCACTCATCTTCTTCCAGTTTATTCTTTGGATTTGGATGCGCCAGATCAGGCTCATTCTGGTCCTTCGACTAGAGATGTATTACCAGAATTGTGTTACTTCGAGGAGAGCACCACCGACGTAGTGAAGGCATTTTCGTCGTTGGTGTGCTGATCCATTATTCAAATACTACTTTGTATCCACCGACTACATCAGAGTCGTCATCAGGAGATTCATCAGAGAGACCCATGCATTTATCTCCACATTTTGCTGGACCATCTCGTAAGAGATGTAGATCACCGGTTGATTCAGTACCATTACCCATGCCAGTTACGGGATCCTTAGCTCCTACTCGTGCTGATCTCTCACCACCTCGTAAGAGGTTTAGAGATTTATATTCATCGGAGACTAGCATAGAGGAGGATGCCGAGGTTGGTCTTACAGGGACTGGGGTTGATATAGAGTTAGGTATCGGTGATGGGGATGAGGTTGGAGATCATGTTGGGATTGACCTAGGATGCCTAGGGTTGTACACAAAGGAGTATAAAGTCAGACGCCAGCGCTGGAGATACGGCTGAGGTAGGTATCGACCCTATGACTGCACCGTTAGTTGAGGAGGAGATTGTAGAGCCAGCTGGGGAGGATTTTCCTGACTCACCTGACACTAGGGATGGCATTGTTTGGTCAGTCAAGGATACGCCGGTTGACTTGAGTGATGTTGTGCGTGGAACTTTTCCCTCACATGTCTGGGTTGTTGTGATAGGATTGTCGGGATTGAGACTGCTCAGAGACGGTTGGAGGTCGATCAGTTGATAGCTAGTGAGACAGAGCTCGGATGGCTGAAATGCTTATAGCTTGAGGTTGGTGAACCTCAATGTCGTGCATGTTGGATATTGAGAGGATCATGTGAGCAGACTTCGTCTTCATAAGTCCTTCACAGGAGGAGTTTTGTCAGATTCGTAGGGATCGTGCTGATGTCGAGGGACTTAGGGAGGTTGGAGTCGTATCTTGAGAGCGTTTTGCTTTGTCCCTAGTCTAGTTGCACCCTGGATCATGTAAGGACATTAGGCCAATAAGTTAGTTGGGTATTAGCAGTAAATAATTGTGGAATCATTTTGGGGGAACCTATTTTGGATATTGGTTGTAACTGAATTATGCTTTTATTTATGAAATGAAAAGCTTGTTTTGATTCTCTTGCTTATTTATCTATATTGTTATTTATTTTTCCTGGTAAACGTGTTACAATTAAGTTTTACTTCATAGCATGTATTAAATTATCATTAACTAATGTTGTATATTCGTTTCAAAAATCTCACTATGGGTTGTGTCTTGTGTTGTAGAACAATGACAAACACTCGTTCTGGAATGACCCACGCCGCAATTGAAGAAATGATCAATCAACGTGTGAACGCAGCTTTAGAAGCTCATCAAGTTAACCAAAATCTTGAACTTGGGAATGGGAATAACAATGGAAACGATAATGGAAACGGGAATGGGAATGACAATGGAAATGGTAATGGAAACGATAATGGAAACGGGAATGGGAATGACAATGGAAATGGTAATGGAAATGGAAATGGAAATGGAAACAATGGAGGTGACAACGGTGACAGAAATGAGAACCACAATGTGAATGGAAGAGGCGATAGGTTGGTTGCTCGTGAATGTACTTACCAGGACTTCATGAAGTGTCAACCAACAAGTTTTAAAGGAACCGAAGGAGTGGTTGGTCTGATAAGGTGGAGTGAGAAGATGGAGACTGTGTTTCACATCAGCAACTGTCCGGAGAAATATCAAGTGAAGTATGCAACTTGTACCTTACTCGACAGTGCACTAACCTGGTGGAACTCTCACAAGAGAACCATCGGAACTGATGCTGCATACGCTTTGTCATGGAGAGAGCTGATGAAACTGATGACCGAAGTGTATTGCCCGAGAAATGAGATCCAAAAGATGGAAACCGAGTTGTGGAATCTGTCGGTGAAAAACAATGACATCGCTAGTTACACTCAGAGGTTCCAGGAACTCACCATGATGTGCACCAATGGATCCGAGAGGAAGATCGGGTGGAGGAAATTCATTTTGAGGTTTCCCGTTAAACATCCAAGGAAATGTGATTGCTGCAGAACCTATAAGACTACAAGATGCTGTTTGAATTGCCAACAACTTGATGGACCAAAAGTTAAAGGGTTATGCTGTGAGAAATTCAGCGAACAGGTGATGTTTTTGGACAACAATATGGAACAACCGAGGGCAATAACCACCCCACAAACGGCAGAATACTGGAGGACAGAATGTTGCTAGAGCCTATGTGGCTGGTAACAATGAGGAGAAGAAATACGAAGGTACTTTGCCTCTCTGCAACAAGTGTAAGTTTCATCATGTAGGCCCTTGCACTGTAAGATGTAGGAAGTGCAACAAGGTTGGACATTTGCCAGAGATACAGGGTTACAATCCACTACCCCACCAGAAGGCCAAATAGTGAATCAGAGGGTTGTGACTTGTTTTGAGTGTGGAGCACAAGGACATTACCAGAAAGATTGCCCCAAGATCAAGAACCAAAACCGTGGAAACAAAGCAAGAGTTCCTGATGCAAGCGGCAGAGCATATGCACTAGAAGGAGGTGACGTAAACCCAGGTTCCAACACTGTCACGGGTACGTTCCTTCTCAATAATCACCATGCTTATATGTTATTCGATTCGGGTGCCGATAGGAGTTTCGTATCAAATGCTTTTAGTACATTGCTAGATATCACACCCTATGCCTTAAACGTTAGTTACGCTGTCGAGCTAGCTGACGGAAGGACATCAGAAACCAACACAATGCTTAAAGGTTGTACATTAGGATTGTTAGAACATCCATTTAATATTGACCTAATGCCCATAGATTTGGGTAGTTTCGACGTTATCATTGGCATGGATTGGTTAGCAAAGAATCATGCAGTGATTGTCTGTGATGAGAAGATAGTGCGTATTCCTTACGGAAAATGAAATTCTGATCGTTCAAGGAGACAAATGTGACAAGGAGAAGAAATCAAATTGAGCATTATATCATGTGAAAAGGCCCAGAAGTATATGGAGAAAGGTTGTCAACTATTTCTGGCACAAGTTACGGTGAAGGAAATAAGACAAGTCGAAGGAGAAGCGACTTGAAGACGTGCCGACTGTACGGGACTTTCCAGAAGTTTTTCCAGAAGACTTACCTGGTCTACCACCCACACGACAATGTTGAATTCCAAATTGATCTTAGTCCCAAGGTTGCTGCCACCTGTAGCTCGAGCCGTTATTAGGTTAGCTCCGTCGGAGATGGGACGAACTGTCTTCTCAACTATAGAACTTTCCGACAAGGGATTTATAAGACCAAGTTCCTCACCCTGGGGAGCTCCGGTTTTGTTTGTCAAAAAGAAAGATGGCTCTTTTCGAATGTGTATCGACTACCGTGAACTTAAAAAAAAAAAAATAACACGTTACTGTGATAAATCGATACCCACTTCAAGAATCGACGACTTGTTTGCTCAATTACAAGGGTCGAGTGTGTAACTCAAAGATGGACTGAGGTCAGGTTACCACCAACTCAGAGTCGTGAGGAGGATATCATCAAGACGGCAGTTTTAAAAAACTCGCTGTGTCATTACGAGGGGGGGGTTCCAAGTGATGGCCATTCGGGTTGACTAATGGCGGCAGTATATATGGATTTGATGATATGGTATGCAGACCATACCTAGATAAATTTGTGATCGTGTTCATCGATGACATCTTGATCTACTCTAAGACCAAAGAAGAACATGATGTACATCTTAGACTAATTTTAGAGTTGCTCAAAAAGGAAGAATTTGTACGCCAAGTTCTCAAAGTGTGCTTTTGGCTATCGAAGGTAACAATTTCTTGGACCGTGATTGACTGCGAAGGCATTCATGTGATCCGCGAAGATTGAGTCAATCAGGGTTTGGAATCACCCAAAACTCCAAATAGAAATTCGCCATTTTCTCGGTCTTGCCGGTTACTACTGACGCTTTATCGAAGGATTCTCAAAGAATTTCCAAGCCTATGGCAAGCTGACTCAGAAAAGTGTAAAGTTCAATTAGGGTGAAAAGGAGGAAACTGCTTTCCAGATATTGAAACAAAAGTTGTGTAGTGCACCGATTTTGGCATTGCCCGAGGGAAGTGAAAACTTCGTAGTATATTGTGATGCTTCTCATAAGGGATTAGGCGCAATGTTGATGCAGAGAGAGAAAGTTTATAAGCTTTTGCTTCCCGTAGCTGCAAATCCATGAGAGAACTACCCGACAACACGATTTGGAATTGGAGCTGTGGTGTTCGCTTCTTAAGTGTGGGGACATTACCTTTTCGGCATGCGGAGGTTGTGTACACTGATCATAAGAGTTTGCAACATATTCTTGATCAGAAAGAGTTGAATATGAGACAACGTAGGTGGTTAGAACTGTTAAGTGACTATGACTGTGAGTTACGCTACCACCCGGGAAAGGCGAATGTGGTGGTTGATGCGTTAAGCCGAAAGAGTAGACCTAAGCCACTACGAGTTAGAGCCTTGGTTATGACAATCGATTTGAATCTCCCTGCGCGGATCTTAAGTGCTCAGGTTGAGGCGAGAAAAGAAGAGAATTTCGGAACAGAGGATTTGCATGGCATGATTAAGAACCTGGAGCCACGTGCAGATGGAACGTTGTGTTTGAAGAATAGAAGCTGGATACCACTGTTTGGTGACTTGAGAGCTTTGATTATGCACGAGTCGCATAAGTCAAAGTATTCGATCTACCCTGGATCGGACAAAATGTATCAAGATTTGAAAAAGCTTTACTGGTGGCCCAACATGAAAGCAGAAATTGCCACATGTGTGAGAAAGTGTATGACTTGCGCAAAGGTTAAAGCGGAATACCAGAAACCGTCCGGTCTATTGGTACAACCAAAAATCCCTGAATGGAAATGGAAAACATAATTATGGACTTCGTGACGAAGTTACCAAAAATGGCAAATGGGCAAGATATGATTTGGGTTATAGTCGATCGACTCACTAAATCTGCTCATTTTCTGCCAGCAAAGGAGATGGACTTAATGGAAAAAATTGACCTAGGCAACTATTGATAAGAAGTGGTGTCGAGACATGGGAGTGCCTGTTTCGATCATCTTTGATGCGAAGTAGGTTCGTTCCCTAATTCTGGCATCTCTTACAAGAGCTTTTGGAACTCATTTAGATATGAGTCGCATATCAACCGAAACTGATGGTCAAAGTGAGAGGATATCCAACCATTGGAAGGACATGCTTCGAGCATGTGTGATAGATTTGGGAAGGATGGGACAACATTATTACTTTAATAGAGTTATCCTATAACAACAGCTATCATACTAAAGGTATTAAGGGGATGCACCTTTTTGAGGTGTTGTATGGTCGCAAATGCGGTCACCTGTTGTTGGCGAGGTGGGAGCGTTCAGCTTCTGGACCAGAATTGTTCGGTGGAGACAAATGAGAAGATCTATCCAAATCAAGCACTGTCTAAAGCTTCACGTGACGACAAAAATGCTACGCTGATAAGAGACGTAAGCCATGGAGTTTCAGGTTTGGGGATAAGGGTTATGTTGAAAGTATCACCCTGGAAAAGGTGGTAATACGTTTGGCAATCGGGGAAAGCATAACCTTGTTATATTAGGACCTTTTAAAAATTCTCGCCAAGATGGGACCCGGTTGATATCGACTAGAAATACCCGAGAAACTGAGCCGTAATCATAGACTTTCACGTGTCGAACCTTAAGAAGTGCTTTCCGATGAACCGCTCTCGATTCCATTGGACGAAGTCAACATTGATGAAAAGCTCATTTCTTGAAGAACGGGTGAGGAATATGGACCGCGAAGTCATGCGTTTGAGCAAGTCGCATTCCAAATCGTGAATGTCCATTGGAATTCAAGAAGAGGTCCTGAGTATACCTGGGACCGCTGAGACCAAAATGCAGGGAAGAAGTAACCTCATCTGTTCGCTAACCCTGTTTCCGCATCGCAGCTACGTCCTAAGCTTTGAGGATAAAGCTTTCTAACGGGAAAGGAATGTCACACCCCGCAAATTCCCGGTTAGTATTCCGACCCACTCCGGTCATCTACTTTAAATTCTATTCGTTACGTTTAAATCTGACAGTTTACCGAGGAACTAAACTGCGTAAAAACTAAGAAACGTCACCGGACGCGTTCCGGCATCGGTTATAAATTATTTTAGGCATTATATGTGTTATATTAGCTTTCCTGAGTGTTTCGTGATTTTTAATCACTTCCTTTATTTAAGATTTATCCTTTTAAATTGCGTTTTTCACCAAACGGAACCCCGAAAACTCAAAATCTTTTTGTGTAAACTCAAGTTATCGATAATATTATACCCTAAGCCTAAAAATTTCGTTCATCACTTTTTCCCAAGCCAAATGTGGCGCCATAAATACAAAAAAGTATACTTGACTCAAAATAAGATTTAGACATCTTATTTTGAAAGTCCCACCTTGTGTGAAGGAAGATGAGAAAAGGACTTTGAATGAGTCATTCATCATGGACAATCACTAGTATGGAAAACCCTGTGTTTATTACACCTTTGCTCCATTTGCCAACCTAGAAAAATGTTCTACATATGTGAGCCAAGATAACAAAATTTTGAAACCATCATGGGTCCTTGTGAGGCCTAGTTCGGTCGAACCAGGGTGCCCACACCTTTGGTGTTGTGTTGGTCCTTTGTGTGCCACAACAAACCCCAATTCTCACCCTCCAAACCCTAGTCTTGGAATATATACCACACATATCTTACTTAGGGTATACTTCCTTACTAGTCTCAAAAATTTTCATTCTCCCTCCCCTTGTGTCTCTAGGCTCACGGCACAACCCACACACACAAACACTTCCATAACTTTTGATTTCTAGCAAGATCCAAGTATTCTAAGTTCACTTCTAAGGTTATCTAAGGTAGATCCAAGTGTTGGTTGGTTATTTTTCAAAGATTTCAAGAATTATAAAATTAGGGTTTGTAAGATTATTTGGGGTTTTTGAAGATCTATAATTCTTGGGTATAGATCTAGTGTTTTTGCTACATATTCTTCTTGATTTGTAAGTTTTACATGATCCTTACTTGGTTTCATCTATTATTTCTATAGATCTATGTTTGTTCATAAAGATCCATGTGTTTGTGTTAATTTTTACAAAAGAAATAAGTTAATACTTTGTCATCTTTTATAAAATGGAAGTAAACATTGTTACCACTTTATGTTTATGTTTTATATTATGTTCTTGGCGAGATTGAGAGTTGATGAGAGTTGCAACAATAGATATTAGGGTGGATTAAGGTTTAGTTTTGTTGGTTGGTTGTTGGTAAATAAATATTAGGGCTAGATTAGGCACTAATATGCGAGTTGGGTTGATTTTTGGTCATATTTCGGCAAAATAAACTTGCTGTCCCGAATTAGTTTTGTGGTTTTGAGCGACTTAAAAATGTTTTCATTAGGCGTAAAAGTAGTTTTCGAAGAGCTCATTTCGAATAAATAATTTTTCATATATCACACTTTAAAATCGGACTTAAAACGGCCAAGTTATGGCCAAATGAAACTCGAAACATTTTCGGCGAATATGGGAATATTTAATGACCAGATCAGTAGCTAAAACGGGCGATTCGGAGCCCTTCGGGTCCGAATCGGCTTAAGTATAAACCACGAAAGTTGTCCGGAATGAGATTTTACTATAACGTTGGCAACCGTTTAGCCTAAAAGTCAAAAACGAGAGACATTTTTACCAACAAATCAGAAAAATAGATTTTTAAGGAACACTCTAATTAATGCTTGCTGATTGGAATAATAAAAGGGGGTTTCGGGCACTTTCGGATGATTTTGGATGTTTTAAATGCAAGCGAAACATATAGAAATGCTAAGTAATTAGTTAGAAGAACTAGAAATGTCATGAAAGGTTATTTGAGATGACGACCTTAATAAAAAATAGAATTATTAAAAATGGTACGAATTGGACTCCTAGGCGATTTAAACATTAGGATTAGGCGGTTTAGAAATTTTTAAGCGATTTGTAAAATATGGAAACTTAAGAAAATAGGGGACGCTATTAACGTTTTGAAACTAAAAAGTTTCCTAAAAGGGAAAGTTTGCAACTTGTCCAGAGAAATATCAAGTGAAGTATGCAACTTGTACCTTACTCGACAGTGCACTAACCTGGTGGAACTCACACAAGAGAACCATCAGAAGTGATGCTGCATACGCTTTGTCATGGAGAGAGTTGATGAAACTGATGACTGAAGTGTATTGCCCGAGAAATGAGATTCAAAAGATGGAAACCGAGTTGTGGAATCTGTCGGTGAAAAACAATGACATCGCTAGTTACACTCAGAGGTTCCAGGAACTCACCATGATGTGCTACCAAAATGGTCCCCGAGGAGGAGGATCGGGTGGAGAAATTCATTGGAGGTCTTCCTGATAACATCCAAGGAAATGTAATTGCTGCAGAACCCACAAGACTACAAGATGCTGTTCGAATCGCCAACAACTTGATAGATAAAAAGTTGAAGGGATATGCTATGAAAAATGCAGAGAACAAGAGGAGATTAGACAACAACTATACAAACAACCATGGGCAACAACCACCCTACAAACGACAGAATACTAGAGGTCAGAATGTTGCTAGAGCCTATGCGGATGGTAACAATGAGAAGAAGGGTTATGTAGGTTCCTTGCCTTACTGCAACAAGTGTAAACTTCATCATGAAGGCCCTTGCACTGTGAGATGTGGGAAGTGTAACAAGGCTGGGCATGCGACCCGAGATTGTAAAGTTACAATTTCCACTACTTTGACCCAGAGGGGTCAAATGGTGAACCAGAGGGTTGTTACATGTTTTGAGTGTGGTGCACCAGGACATTTCCGAAGGGATTGTCCCAAAGTCAAGAACCAAAACCGTGGAAACAATGCAAGAGTTCCTGATGCAAGAGGCAAAGCATATGTCTTAGGAGGAGGTGACGCTAACCCGGATTCCAACACTGTCACGGGTACGTTCCTTCTCAACGATCATCATGCTTATATGTTATTTGATTCGGGTGCCGATAGAAGTTTCGTATCAAATACTTTTAGTACGCTGTTAGATATTACTCCCTCTGCCTTAGACGTTAGCTACGCTGTCGAGCTAGCTGACGGAAGAACTTCAGAAACTAACACTGTGCTTAGAGGCTGTACATTAGGATTGTTAGGACATCCATTTAATATTGACCTAATGCCCGTAGATTTGGGTAGTTTCAACGTTATCATCGGCATGGATTGGTTAGCAAAGAATCATGCAGTGATTGTCTGTGACAGGAAGATAGTGCGTGTTCCTTACGGAAATGAAATTTTAATAGTTCAAGGAGATAAAAGTGACAAGGAGAAGAAATCAACGTTGAGCATTATATCATGTGTAAAGGCCCAAAAGTATATGAAGAAAGTTTGTCAACTATTTTTGGCGCATGTTACGATGAAAGAAAACAAAGACGAGTTAAAGGAGAAGTGACTCGAAGACGTGCCGACTGTACGGGACTTTCCAGAAGTCTTTCCTGAAGACTTACCTGGATTACCACCGGTACGACAAGTTGAATTCTAGATCGA
>BQNB010099972.1:0-24809 GCA_026074375.1 Tanacetum coccineum | reverse complement strand
ACCAATGCCAATTTCATCAACGTTTATAGCAAGTAAACGTTATAATATGTCAAGCAATATGTTTTAAACTTCATTTTACCATATCATCCATAACGTTTAATATAAAACGGCCTTTATACATTAAACGTTTATATCAAAACCCCGATTACATGTAATGTTTGCATACAAAACAAATGTACAAACCTATAAGGCATGTATACAAGTTACCAATGCATAATATTTGAATATAATTCCCTCCTAAACCCTAGTACAACTCCCTTAGAGCCCTATGTATAAGTCAATTAAGCATAAGATTCAAATGAGCCATTTTCCCTCCATTTTCTTTCTAGTTTTTGTACAACTTGTTGAGCACAAGTTACAATCACATCAAGCATACATTTAAAACCATAAACCCTAACCCTAGCTCGTCCTAACCCTAATCCTAAACCCTAACCCTAGACAAAAACCCTAAAACCCTAAACTAGTTTACCTAGTTTCAAAGCAAAATCAAGCACCACTGTGACTCACCACCTTGCTAGCCACCATCACCACCTCCTTTTCACCACCCTAGCACCCTACCACCTTTGTCAAACCCTTGCTCACTAAGAAAACCCCACCTTGTCACCTCCTTGTTTATTCGAACCCTCACCACCACCCTACACCTTTCCAAGCTATTCTCCTAGCTTCTAATAGTCACTAACAAACCCTTGGACACCACTTCTTCCCTAATTGGCCACTACTCTACTTAACTTGGCCTCCACTCCAAGTTTGAGCCTTATATATGCATGCATACATGCACTCTTTCAAAACTCACCATTAAAATCAAACACTACCTTGAAACTATGCTCTAGCCATGTACTAGAAGAGAAGGAGGAAAGTGTAAGCCAAGTAGAAGCCAAGAAACTAGAAGGAAAAAGCTTTTTAATCATCTCCAAAGCTTTCGGGTTATAAATTGCTCATTTCGACCCATCTCATCATTTCATGTACTAGTATGTCTTCTATTTAGTTCTATAAGCTCTAGTTATGTTTAAGATCATGTATAAACTTTGTTATAATCATTTGATCAAACAAAACCTTGTTGGAAACCCTTAAACCAAACCGAACCTAAACCGAACCCTAATGACCCATTTCTGAAACTATAATCTATTTGAAACCCTAAAAAAAGCTTGCTTGGGCTTATTCTTATCCTAATAAGCTCCCATGTACTTCTATAATCACTTAGAATAAGTTCCTAAAACCCTAAGCTTATTCGTTGGTTTTCCTAAACCAAACGCACCTCTAAAACCCTAAAAGCTATTTTCGTAAATCATATAAGCGAAAAGCCATAAGCTGATCTAATAAGCTATTCTAATAAGCTATTCTATCATTTTTATAAACTTAAAAACAAACCCTAAAAGCTCAAACCCATCGGGTTATTGTTTCTAAACCAAACGTGCCCATTTTGGATTTTTAAGCTCATAAGCTCTTTTCATAAGCTACAAGCTCGTAAAACTTTTTTATTTTAGCTTATAGTAATAAGCTATAAGCTGCAAATTGATTTTGAGATAAAAAAAATACATAGATCATAGAATTTGGACTAAAAACGCAAAACATTTCATGCATAAAGGTATATATTGTAAATTTTAAAACTATTAAACTTTTGGGCCAAAAGGGTAATTATCCTAAACTTAAACCACAGGGACTTGTTTTGCCAATTTCCAAAGTTAAAGGTTTAAATGTTTTACAATATAATGTAAAGGATTAAAAGTGTAAATTAATATATACCAAGGATATATATTGTCATTTTCATATTCTCAAGGGTATAAAATGTAATATTTTTATATTAATTATAAAAATATATTTAAATATTATAAGACTCGATTTTATTAAAAATTATGTTATATATTTAACATAATTTATCATCCACTAGCTTTTGAAGAAACTTAAAAAGATAAAACCTTATCATTTAATCTATAAAGTATCACGTTACTAGGGAGTTTCATGTGAGGGGTTTCATTTGGGTAGACGTTTTAATGAGTTGTTGGATTTACGATTTAAAGTGTCCTAGCTCCTCAAACGTTTACTGCATGACCTCTGGATTATGATAGCCCGAACAGTGATACGATATTTTCACAAACTAATAAACCAAAATCATTATGTTAAACTTTATGAAATAAAGTTTTGGAATATAATCAATCAAACTAAAACTTGACATATTACCCTAGGTTGCGTGATGATGCCGTTTATTTCCATTTGAGTCACTTTTGACATCAATCAACTACCTTATCAAGGTGAGTTTATAGTCTCACCTTTATATGTTTTCCAAACCCCGTGGGGAGATACATGCTATAAACCATGAATACAAGTATTTTTCCAACTGTATGCTATCCTGATATATTATTGCACAAGTACCATATATCATGAACCATATATCATGAACCATTAATCACTTGCGAGTGAACGCGAATATTGTGGATAGATCTATCGGGATTGACGAATCCTGTTTGTGTTTACATGTACATGAGGTAACCAAGCGCACTATATTTGAGAATAATGGGTAACTTGGCAAGTTACCTTTCCAAGAGGACATTTGTTCCTCAATAATGTCACTGAGGTAATTTCCATGTTAACGTGTTGGTGTCATGAGCTTAGTGCAATAATATTGTTTTCCATGATAATTGTAGTTGTACAATTGTTACCACTTATGATGACTTATATTCAACTATTACATTTCAAACACTATGAATTTCACTCAACCGTTGTGTTAACCCTTTTAGCATGTTTATCTCAGGTAATTGAGCAACCTATGGCACGGAGTGGCATTGGACTTGAGGACTTCTAAACTTGTTATCATTCAACTTTTATGTTTTAATGTATTTTGGGACCTCCTTTGTAAAAACTCTGCTATGATATTGAATGATAACTAAATTTTCCAAAACGTCTCTTTTTAGTCATTTTCTATGATTATACTATTGATTCATGAAGTAATACCCCAAATTAGCTTCCACTGCTATATGTCAAATATCGGGGTGTTACAGATTGGTATCAAGAGCCGCGGTTATAGAGAACAAGGTTAAAACCTAAACTATAACTACTTTTTTTCCATCCAAGAAAGTCCTCCATGCCACTGCATTTCCCGAATAGTATGTAAATGATACATAACTATTATACTATTTAAATAACTTATGTTATTTACCACTGGGTTGTTATAGAGTTATGTCTACATCCACCCACCCTATCATCATACCATCTGATTACGATGTTGAGGATGCGTTTTCCTCTACACACTCTCCTGACTATACTCCAGCTTCACCGGACTATTTCCTAGCCTCACCGGGAAACACTCCTTCTGACTCTTTAGATGATTTAACTAAGTATCTTTTGGCCTCGCTAGCCATCTCACCTTTCAGATGAACATAATATGAAAGTTATGCAAGCATATAATGCTAGTAGTAATGAATCACTTATTCTACCACAAGCTCCTATTGCTCCACCAACTGTTTTGCCTCCATCTTCAATGTTACCACCATTACTTGATCCCCAAGATTTCTTTCTTCCTGAAGAGATTTTACCACCTCAGATGCGAGCCCGTTTCCTATCATTCTCCTTTGATTTCTCTACCCCGCCTCAAGTATTTGAGATTGGAGAGAGTTCTCATAAGACGCATTTGGAGCGCCATGAGGAACAGATCGAGACTATTTTGAATCACCTAGATTAGCTCCCTCTTGAGCGCAATGAGCACATGGAAGATAAGATAGAAGGTCTTGTTAAGGGTCGAGTAATCATACAACGAGATTTTGACCAACTAGAAACCAAACTTCAAGAAGCCCATACCCAGATTTCTGGATTTTAAAGAGAGCAAATAAGGCATGACAATGAGATTGTTCTTGCTCGCGTCAGGATTTCTACTCTAGAGATGATCATCGAGGATATCCAGGTTCGCTATCGATCAGATATGAAGAGTCTTCTAGACAAGATCCGTGAGCTCAAGAACCACAAGGGAGGACCACCAGACTACTAGACTAGATCTTTGTCATTTACAGCTTTTGTTTAGAATCCAACCACGGGATGTGTGGCATAAATAACGACACTTGTCAAAAAAAATTATGTAAAATATAGACAAGTTATTTATGACATAATGAAGTTTTGATTCTGTTATACCTCGCTATTTTATGATATGGATTTATGTATGTCATGGTTGTCTATCCTACGTCCTGTATTACAATTACTCATGGTATGATCCATAATGAGTTATCTAACTCTGCAAAGATAAACCCATCACAGGGATAGTCTGGTGGTGGTGTAGTTGAAATCATATGCTCAATATCTTGATTATGAATCACATCACGATCACTGGAAAGTGAACAAGTCCCTGAGAAACCTAATGAGCCAGATGCTTATTAGAGTGTCCATCACTGGAAGTCTTAAATTTCAGAATATTCCTTTATATCCTACAATGTAATATCAAAGAATGTGTATTTCTTTGTTAGAACTTGTATCAAAATAAGAATCCATACAATGAAATGTTAAATAAATTCAATATCACTATATATGAAAATTTTGACAATGACTTGTGATATCATTCTTATTTTGTGTTGTCTTGTGAATGTTGATAGAATGGCTCTCAAAAGTACATCGACATCTGCAACACCAACCATGACTCAGGCCGCCATCAAGAAACTAATTGCTGATAGTATTGCCACAGCTCTAGAAGCACAAGCTGCTACCATGGCAAATACTGACAATACCAATAGGAACACCAGACCAAGAGAAACTCCTGTAGCAAGAAAATGTAGCTACAAAGAGTTTATGAGCTGCTAACCTTTCAATTTCAAAGGTATGGAAGGCGATGTTGGCCTCATCCACTGGTTTGAACAAACTGAATCAATATTTCTCCGCAGTAACTATATCGAGGACTGCAAAGTGAAATTTGCTACTGGTACTCTAACTGAAGAAGCTTTGTCTTAGTGGAATTCATTAGCCCAGCCTATTGGAATAGAGGAAGCTTACAAGATTCCCTGGTTCGAATTTAAAAAGCTCTTAATAAAGAAGTATTGTCCCCGAATTAAGGTCAAGAAAATGGAAGATTAATTTTACAATTTGACTGTAAAAGGAAATGATCTTAAGACTTACATTAGAAGATTCCAGGAATTGGCAGTCTTATGCCCAGCTATGGTGCCAAATTCTGAGAAACTCATGGAAGTCTTCATCAGGGGATTACCCAAAAGTATTAAAGGAAATGTTATCGCTTTAAAGCCTTAAACATTGGAAGAAGTCATTACCATAACCCAGAGGTTAATGAATCAGGTTACAAAGCACAATTCTGTGCAAGGAACCAATGATCACAAACAAAAGTTTAATGATAGAAAAAACACCACCACAACAACAACAACAAAACAATTAATAAAAACCAACCGCAAACAATGATCACCACCACAAGCAGAATAGAAGGCAAGAAACCTTCAGGGCTTATGCTGCCACCCTAACTGAAAATAGTGGGTATACTGGAAGCCTTCCCCTGTGTAAGAAATGCACCCTGCATCACATAGGACCTTGCACTGTCAAGTGTTAGACTTGCAACAAGGTAGGTCATCAGACCAGGAACTGTAGAAGCAAAGGGCCAGCCATTGGAAGCAACCTACAACCAGTGTTAGTAACTTGTCATGCATGTGGAGAGAAAGGGAATTACAAAAATCAGTGCCCAAAAGCAAACAACAGTGCCTATGGAAGAGCATACTTGCTAAAGGACAAGAATGCTCACCACGACCCGAACGTAGTCATGGGTACGT
This sequence comes from Tanacetum coccineum, assembly GCA_026074375.1. Classification (NCBI taxonomy): domain Eukaryota; kingdom Viridiplantae; phylum Streptophyta; class Magnoliopsida; order Asterales; family Asteraceae; genus Tanacetum; species Tanacetum coccineum. Next base: position 19,062 of record BQNB010099972.1, on the reverse strand, counting down.
TCCTTCTAAACCAACATCTAGCTAGAGTATTATTTGATTCAGGAGCCGATAAAAGTTTTGTATCCATATCTCTTGCTTCTATGCTTAATATCCCACCAATTACACTAGATACTACCTACGACATTGAAATGGCCGATGGAAACCTAGTAGGTACTAATACCGTTATCCACGGTTGCACCCTGATTTTGTTAAACCAACCTTTTGAAATTGATCTCATGCCGATTAAACTCAGTAGTTTCGACGTCGTCATTGGTATGGATTGGTTATCTAAGTATCATGCTAGAATTATCTGTGACGAGAAAGTCGTCCACATCCCAATCGACGGTGAAACTTTGATCATACGAGGTGATCGAAGTAAAACCCGACTAAGCCTCATATCCTGTATAAAAACCTAAAGGTATATATCCAGGGGATATCAAGTTTTCATAGCCCAAGTTGTCACACCCTGCCAAGGCAGAAACGCGAGGCGTAAACAATAATGGATATCATCACAACACATGGTGTCTATATTTTAACACCCCCATTTTTACAATATAGCAGTGGCGGCAAGCACATGGGCATTCCAACACCTTCTAGTTAGTTTCTAGCATGCATACTCATCACATAGCCTCCCCCCTCATGATCTAGCTATTCCAAGTGTCCAAGATCAGATCACACAGCTCCCTTAGTCACCAAGACTTCATTTTCCTATAAATAGAACTTAAAACATATCATTCATTTTCATCCCCCACTTCATCTTTCTATAACCCAAGTGAGCAACTATTCTTTGCTCCATTTGATCCTAGGATCATCTAAGAAGATCATTCAAGCAAAGCTTTGAATATTTGAAGCCCCGGGAACAAGATACAAGACGTACGAGTGGAAATACTACTTGAAACGACCCATTTCCACCATTTTTACTCCTTGAAGCTCAAACCCAGGTTATAAGGATTATAATTCTGCTCCTACACTCTTATAATGTTCATATGATCATACATAACTTCTTGTTATAGTTTCATAACTCAAATCATGCTCATTTTCCATTTGATCCAAAACCTACGACCCAAACCCTAATTTTATGTTTTTCTAAAAATAAATGTTATAATGAGGTTAATGTTGTTATAAAGCCATTTAACATGCTTAACTAAGTGTTTGTATAACCACTTTTATTGATTCATGAAGGTAATTTGAATTAAAAACCCGCGCGTTTACGTTTTGAAACCCTAATTTAACCCGTTTTGCTTCCTAGCTTAACGAATCCTATTTAAACTTGTGTTTGCGTTAAATCTTCAATATTTTAGTTTTATTTTTTTTTTTAACTATAAATATGCCCTATTGAAATTTAAAATAACTTGCATGCAATTTGACATGTTTTGTAAATATTATCCATGCAAGGGTATATATCGTAACTTTTAGAAATAATACTAGAATGCTGAATATGCCATTTATCAAAGTTATAACTATAAGTGTCATTATTGTCACTTTGTTAAAGTACAAGGTTTTTACTTGGTATATCTTTTAAACTTAAAGGACCAAACTCATAAAAGTACAAACTCGAGGGAAATTTTGCCACTTTTTATTCTCAAGGGTCTAAAATGTAACATTTTGAAAAAGTATAAAATCATGTTCAAAACATTACAAGACATAACTTTAATTAACACTTGACGTACTTAACATTTCCAGATATTGATTAAAACGCTTAAAATCGATTATATCATATCACAATACTAGGGAGCTTCATATTAAGAGGTTTCATCTTGGTAAATAACGTTCTGACGAAGTTGTTTGGGTTTAGCAAATTAAAGTGCCCTACTCCTCGAAGTAGGTGGGGGGGTTAAAGCTAGTTGGGAAAGGGCGGGCGGGCGCTTCTGGGGGGAGGGGGGGGGAGGGGGGTGTGATGCCCGAACGTTGATACAATAATTCCAAACTCTTCAAATCAAAATTCATAACTCTTAAAACCAAAAGTTCTAAAGTACAATCACCCTAAAGACTTACATATTTACTCAGTTGTGTGACTGTGGCAGTTGTACTATCATTTTGCTATATCAAGCATTCCCCGTTAAGATTGTGATAAGGTCATCAGCTTTCATTTTGGAATATTTATTACAACTACGATATCAGGGTGAGAGTCATAACCTCTGCCTTTACTTAATTTACATGTAATTATAAAACCCGCGAGGGGCATACATCTATTGTAACAAACTCTTTTACATACTCGTTTATCTTATAACAATGTGATTACTTTTCAAAGACTTAGTGAGATTCATAACCTCGCCTTTACTTATTTACATGTTTTATAAACCCGCGAGGGGGATACATGCTTGTTACAAACTCTATTACATACTCATAACAATAACAAGTTGGAAATAGTTTTAAACCTGTTGATTGTCTTGTTTGTTTTAGTTGGGTTTTAGTAGGAATACGGGTAATCGTTGTACTCAACACGAACCAAGAATAAATCCAAGCCGTGTTATAAGGGCTGGATAAATCACCGTTACAAACTTATTCTCGGTCTAAACAAAGAACAAGGATGGTGGTGGGAGAAAGCTCACAACCGCCTGTAAAGGATACTACTTTGACGTTTTAATTTCCAATATTGACGTCAACAAACTATACCATATGGAGAATGCATATTATAACAACTCGCAATTTTCATAAATGTAAATATCCATCTATTAAGTTAGTTGATGTACAATCTATCAATTATATATGAACTCACTTTTTTCAGGGAAAATTTTCGCTTTATTACGTTACTTACTTTGCCAATATCTCAATATGCAATATTTCTTGCATAACTAAAGTTAACGGGCTCAGGCAACCTATCTATGGCAATCCTATCATCATAATATGTCAAGTCAATATCATAATATCATTTTTACAAAGTACATTACTCATATAAGGTACCATTTGCAACATTATATCAAAACAGGCTTTAAACCGTTATCGTATGCCTCTAAACCCTAATTCCATGAATGATTAATATCTAAAGTGAATGCACAAGCTACTAAAGCATATGTACAAGTAATATAACATCTAATTTGAAATATAAAATCTCTTTAAGTCAAAGTATAAGTCATTAAGCATGATCTCCAAAATAGCCGTTTTACCTCCGTTTTTATTCTAATTTCTTCAACATCACTTGTGTACAAACTACTACACTCAATATATAATGTGTAAACCCTAATTATTCTATTCATAAGCTTTCATACATCTTTTTACACTCAAAACCCTAATTCAAAACCCTAAAACCAAGCTAGTTTCTAATCCATGACCCGTTTCTTCATTTTTATCCATTGTAAACCCAAACCAACATTCAATTAAGTTGTAATAACTTAATTTAAAACATTCTCAATCATATTCCATCATCATTACATCAATTCACAACAACTATAAGCAAAACGAATCCAAGAAACCCTAATTGTGCCCTAAATGAACCCGCGACTTGTTTCTTTTATTTTTGACCCGTTTTAACCCAAACCACCTATCAACTTTCATTAATAATCCTTGACACAAACCTTGAGAACATATTTCTATCATTCCATGATCATTTTACATGAAATATAAGCCAAGAACATGAGTTCGAGCCTTAGAAGACCCAAACAAACCCGCAACCCATTCTTTGCATTTCTTACCTACTTTAAGGCCTTTCTTTGCAAAATAACTTGTCCACATGCACACTAAAGCAGCTTATGAAGCTTCTACTATAAATATCTTACCTCCTTTAGCCCCAAATGAGGCCACATCGCCTCTTTTGTACCCATGGCAGCCGTGGCAAGCAACAAGGGTATCCACCACCTTAATCTACAATCCTAGCTTGTATAACTCACCATCTAGACCTCCCACATCATGTACTAGCTTCTCCAAGTGTCTAACATCAGATTGCAAGGGTTCCTTAGCCCTCTTGGTCTCATTCGACTATAAATAGGAGCATAGAACCCTCATTTCTACTCATACCCCACTTCCTCCTCTATAACCCTTAATAGCAGCAATACTTTACTCTAAGAAGATTTTAATAGGTCCTAAGAAGTCTCAAGAACATAAGTGAAGTAAAATAAACCAAGAAAAGAAGCCCGAGAGTCGTTATTCTTGGCGTACGAAGCTAAAAGTCTCGATTTCGACCCGTTTTCAAGCTATAAACTCAAACCCAGGTTATGGATGTTCTACTTATGCTCCTACACTCTTATAATGTTCATATGATCCTAAATAAACTCTTGTTAAAGTTTCCGCACTCAGATGATCAAACTTTAAAAGAAGCAGTTAGGGCAAAAGGATAAGATTGCCTTTGCTCACTATTGAATTTCCCGAGGCTTGATCATATCATGGGAAAATCTAAGCTCGTCACCAAACAAATCAGGAAGATCTTTAGGATGTCATCTACCAATCAACAAACTCTTAGACTAGTTATAGCTTTATCCTAGCCACGGGATGTGTGGTATAAATAAAAACGCTTATCAAATCTTGACTATGTACAGTAAAAAGGCAAGTTATTTATAAAGGCAATCCCGTTACGTACCTTATTTCCAGCTTATCTCTCTTTCATCATCATCTCCATCATTTGCATCATTATCTCCGTTTTTCATCATTATGAATCATACCATAACCTCTAAGTGCTTAAAATTCAAAAATAAGCATCACATTCTCTTTTATTACTTTTCAAAACTTATGATATCATTCTTACTACGTGTTATCCTCTGTTGATAGAATGCCTCCCAAAAGGACGTTATCATCTGAAACACCAACCATAACTTTAGTTGCCATCCAGCAACTAATTAATGATGGCATTTCCTCAGCTCTAAAAGCACAAGCTACATCAATGGCAAGTGCTAGTAATCCTAATAGGAACACCGGACCTACTGGAACTCCTGTATCAAAAACAGGAAACTATAAAGAGTTCATTAGCTGTCAACCTTTCTACTTCAATGGTACGGAAGGAGCAGTTGACCTCATTCGCTTGTTTGAGCGGACTGAATTAGTATTTTCTCGTAGCAATTGTGCCGAGGAAAACAAAGTGACATTTGCTACTGGTACCTTAACTGATGATGCCCTGTCCTGGTAGAATTCATACGCCTAACTTATCGGAATAGAACAAGCCAATAAGAATCACCTTGGACCGAATTGAATTTGAAAAGGATCTTAAACCAATAGTATTGCCCTCGAACTGAAGTCCAAGAAGGATGCGAAGACGAATTTATACAACTGGTTTGTGAAAGGAATGATCTTAAGGACTTACATTAGGAGATTTCAAGAATAGCCGTCTTATGCCCAAAACATGGGTTCCAAACACGAGAAACTATTGGAAGTCTTCATTAGTGGTAAGAATTACCCCCAAAAGTATTAAAGGAAATGTTACTGCCTCGAAGCCTCAAACTTTGGAGGAAGCCATCAACATAGCCCAGAGATTAATGGATCAGATAATAAAGCATGATTTTGTGGAAGGAAATACCAATTAATCACTATGAAGGTGAGGATTTTGAAGATAGAATAAACATCTAACAACTACAATCTATCCTATATGAACATCTACATAATAACCACCTCTAACAATCACTTTAATCATAACAATTACCAAGATATACCGCAACAATAACAACCCATTAACCCAACTCCAATTACCTCCAACACAGCATTAAAAGACAAACGAAGCCTTCAAGACTTTTATGCTGCTACTAATGGGTTTACTAGAAACTCTTCCCTTATTGTAAAAGATGCTAGACTAATCATACGGGACCTTGATAGTGTCAAGTGTCAGGTTTGACAAACAAGATTAGGCCACTCATACATAGTACATGCAAAAACAAAAGACCAACCACTAGAAATGATCTACAAACAATATCCGTAATTTGTAATGCATGTGGAAAGAAAGAAATCTTTGTGCAATATCAGCGCTCAAAAGAAAATAATTAGCCATAGGAAAGCATACTTAGAGATGAGCTTGCTTTTGTTCACTTTAGAATTCCTACCCTAGAAACAACTCTCGAGGATATTCAAGTGTCATCAGAATCTTCTTCAATCTGAAAACCCCAATCATGCAAGGATACAATCACTTGTCATTGTTACTTTTATCTAGAATATTCCCCCCCCATGCTTGCCTACGAGATATCGTAAGCATAATAATAACAACTCTTTTTAGTGTTTTTATGTAAAGATTATCCATGAAATAAAATAGTGGATTCCGTTAATCTGAGTTATCTTGTTTTCGGTATCAAAACTGTCATCGTTTGTCAATTCCATTAATCCTTTTATGTTCAAACTTACTCTCCTCATACCTTTGAAAACATAAAAATTATAATCCTCGAGATATGGGGTTATTACAATCAATTCTATGTCATTTTCTAACCATTACCATTTTCATGTTTTTTATACTTAGGTAAGACGATTTTGATCATCTTTCTTGAATTGAAATTAGGTCACTTCTTTATTTGAATAAGGAAATTATAAATCTCCGAACTAAGAATTTATAAAATTCTCAGTTTCAAAGAGTTGAACGCTTCTTTTTGTAAGTGACAAATTATAAATAAATAGGCTTAAGTATATAACAATAGTACAAAACAAACTTTCTTTCAAACCCTTGTTAACTTAATTCTTTATTATTATTACCTTCATTATCATTATTACCTTCATCATCTGTTCATTTCAAAATCTGTATCTCACGTGATTAGCAACTCTCTTACAATCATTCCTTGACATCACTCATTACATGGTCTCTGTATTCTAAAATTCTCTGTTATATTCTGCAACATAATAACAAGGAAAACACCAAGAATCTATTTAATGACCAAATGATTTTAATTAATACCATTAGGTAGGAAAATTTTTCAGAAGACTGTGAGAGCGCATTCTTATTTCGATGTTGACTTTTTAAGGGTTAAGGAATAACGATTTCTTTATAATCTCAGTTACGCGCGAGCAGAAAGCATGGTAGGCCCTAACATACTGGATTCGTAAATCTAAAGATTACATTACCTCCCAGGTTCAATCAGAATCTTAGAGAAATTCAATTGGCTGTCTATCAAGATGGGTGTGGTTTGGAAATAAGTAGATGTGTGAAAGGAGGTAATTATAATTATGGTGCGCTAAGATTAATTTAAATGATCACACACGTGGATTGTAACCTTGGATTAACCTAACATAAAAATCAAATTCATGCCTGTAGTACCTACACTTTTCACTACAACTTTCAACTAATTCTCAGGACGTTTGATTTATGTTAAGGGTGGATACTATAACAACTTCGCAATTTGCATAATAATGTAAATATCTATCTATTAAGTTAGTCATGTACAATCTATCAATTATATGATGATACTCACTCTTTTTCAGGGAAATTTTTCGATTATTATCATTACTTACTGTTGTCCATATCTCTGTATGTACACATTTCTTGCTTATAACTAAAGTTAACAGGCTCAGGCAACTACATATGCGATAATTCCTATCTTTATATATTTGTCAAGCAATCATCATAATTATCAATTCAATATCATAATTCATTTTACAAAGAAAAAAAATACATTGATTCCTATAATGATACCATTCGCTACGTTATATCAAAACGGGCTTTAAAACCGTTTATCGTATGCCCTCAAAACCTATTCCATGAGATGATTAATATCTAAAGTTGATTGTACAAGCTACTAAAGACATATTTACATAGTAATATAACATCTCATTTGAAATATAAATTCTATTCAAATCAAAGTACATGTCCTTATATTTCAATATACAAAGTCATTTAAGCACCCATGATATCACAAAATAGCCTGGGTTTTACTCCTTGTTTTCATTATATTTTCTTCCCATCACTTGTGTACAAGCTAATAACACTCAATATGTACCAAATTTGTAAACCCTAATTATTCTATTCATAAGCTTTCATACATCTTTTTACACTTAAAACCCTAATTTAAAACCCTAAACCCTCCTAAACCATAAAAACGAGCTACGTTTCCTGAACCATGACCGTATTTCTTCAATTTTTATCTTGTAAACCAACCAACACTCAATTAAGTTTATTAATAACTTAATTTAAAACATTTCAATCCAATATTACTTTATCATTTTCATAATTTACTTCAGACTAGATGCAAAACGATCTAAGATTCCTCCTAATTATGCCCTAATTTGAACTTTGACCCATATTTTCATTTTTAACCATTTTAACCCAAACCACCTATCAACTTTTGATTATAATCCTTAATATAAGTCTTAGGATCAGTAACCTATCATTCTTAATCAAATGTATACGAAATCCAAGCTTAGAAAACCCTAGTAAACCCTAACGAGCCCTAAATGAGCCCATGGCCTAACTTACTCATTTTTTGACCCGTTTTAACCCAAACCACTTGCTAATTTCCAATGATAATCCTTAATACCAACCATGAGATCATGTATCAATATCATGGTTAAGAAAATATGTGTGAAATATAACCCCAAAAAACCAAAAATTCGAGCCCTGACTACCTGAACTAACCCGCGACCCCCTTTTTTGCAAATTTGACCCATTTTAAACCCTTTCTCTTGCAAATAACTCATGCACATGCAACCCTAAGCAGCTTATGCACCTGCTAACACAAATATCTTGCCTCCCTTGGTCTCCAAGGAGGCCACATCACGTCTTTTTGAGTCAAAACAGCCACGACAGCCCATGGAGGTATCCACATCCTTAATCTATGTTGATCCCATGCCTTGATCAATTCTTTATGAAGTAAAAGTTTGTTACCTTAGAAGAATCCAAAATACAAAGTTGAGCACTTGTATGTTACCAAAGTGTATGCGGTGTGAATCTACACTTTGGATACTCTAGAGAAGTTTATTAATGAACAGAAATGTACTAAGAACATCAATGAAACACAAAAACTCACTGCTTTAATATTATTAAAATAATACGAGTACTCTTAAAGTACTGGGGTTACAAACCTTGAAGCTATTACAAATTTTCTCTCTAAGTATTTCTAGCACTTGAAATCTATTTTAGTTTTAAACTTGGGATCTCCTTTTATAGAATACAAGGAGCCCTTTACAAAGATATCAGCCTATCATTTAGGTTCAGTTACAATTCAAATATAAACATTCCGTAAATTATTTCTATGCTTTCTTCATCTTCTGTTTTCTCCTGCTCACCTTGACCTATCAGCTAGTACTAACTTCTTCTACTATCAGTATTAAGTAACATTGGCAGTACTAAGTTAGTACTGGCAGTACTAACTCCTTTAGTACTGTTGGCAGTATTAAGACTTGTGAAGATTTATTCCTAACAATCCTCTCCTAAACTTGTGATTGTCCTTCAAATCATCAAGTTTCTTCTGAATAAACTCTTCTATTCTTCTTCCTCTTGATGATTCTTTCAAACAATTCTGTCACTTCTGCACTTGAGATCTTATAAACCTGAGGAGTTCAAATGCCTGTGAACTCTCATGATCTACCTCCAATTTTATATCTTAACATCTTTGTTACATCTATTGGACTTAAAGGTTACTTTTCTTGTCAACATTGACATTGCAATCCATTTTCATCAAACAATAATATAGATACCACAAAATTACATTAATCTCTAGCTTAAAAGATTGTATTCATGCTGATCTCTCCAAATTTCATCATCCCCCCCCCCTTCTTCATCAGGCTCATAAAAATGTGTGGTAGATCCCCCAAAGCATCAGATCAAATCCTTCTGGTCTTGAAGTACTATATCTTTCCTTGACTTATTGAATTAATTCTTGAAAATCCAAACTATAAAGTCTTCAGCATTTCTCACTCAGTTTATATTATAATTGCTTTGAAACTTCACATCTTCCTCTGGAATACTTGATAGTACATGAAAGTATCTGTCAAAACACATGTCTTCCAATCCATAATAGGAAACTTTGTAGATATAGATTCAACCTCTATAGGAGCCTCTTCTCTTGGTACTATATCCAAAAATCCTTTGAGTTCATCTTTCTCAGCATCTTCTTCTAGCTTTTGTCTCTTCCTTGTGCTTTTTCTAGGAATGGACTTCTTTCTCTTTGCTCCAGGTTCTTTAACACCTTCTTTCAACTCTTCTTGAGTATCAATCTCTTTTTCCACAACCTTTTCAGGAGACTTTTCTTTTGCAGGAGACTCTTGCTTTTCACTTCCATGTTCTGCATCCAAAGGCTCAATATTTTGATTAAAATCCCATAGTTTTTCAAAGATTGCCTAATGTCATTGCAAGACATTCCCTTGAGTCACTGATCTTTGTATGATCCCCTGATTTTCAATACTTGATCATATTTCTTCTTGCTTGGGCAACTGTCTTTGGCTTCATTTTTTGAGTATGATATCTGATGACTGAAGGATCATTCCAATCTATCTTCTTAGCAGTCTTGGCTTCATCCATAGCTCTTTTTCTTTCCTTTTCATCCCATTGTCTTGCAATCTCTTCATCTCTTGCAATCTGATCTCTTTGTTCCTCATTCATTTGCTCTTCAAGTCTGATTGCTTTAGCATAACTCAACCTTTGTCTTGCCTCAGCTCCTTCTTTGACTTCTTCTTGGGATCTTCCTCTATCATTTAGGCTTTTCCTCTTATCTTGTCTTGATATTTTCGCTGCCACTCACTTTTGTATAGGTAAAGCTCTCCTCCGCGTACTGAAGACTTACCTCAACTGTTCTAACTAATTGGGTGAAAGACCTTTTCTTCACTAGCCTTAGTACCTTTCTTAGTTGCACCAGTAGGGTACTTATTTCCATCCACTTGCTTTCTCACTGCCCTCTTGATCTTGAATGACTTCAGTTGGAGTCACTTCTTGAATAAATATTTCAGTATCAGTACTTGCTTTTTCTTGAACCCCTTCATCAGAGAACTTCCTCCCCTGTTTGGAAGAATCATCTTCAAAGACTTCATCATCTGAAAGAACAACCCTAGCTTGTCTCCTTGCTTTCCCAATCTTTATCTGAGACTCTAGCTTCTTGACCCTGAGAATAAGCTTAGTATAAGCAGAACTATAGGTTTTCTTTGTCTTCATCAAGTCAGCCTCCAAAACTCCAATACTGTCAAAAAGTGTTGTAACTAAATTCATCAATTCTTGAAGTTTCAAACTACCCTCATCACTTCCATATGAGTAAAAAGCATGGAGAGGTGAGTCATGGGGTGTAGGAAGATGGTGTTCTGTTCCAGGTTGAGTTGGTGATGGTTGGGTGGGTGAGGGTTGAGTAGGTGAGGGTTGTGTAGGTGATGGTTGTGTAGGTGAGGGTTGAGAATGTGATGGTTGTGTAGGTGATGGTTGTGTAGGTGAGGGTTGAGTAGGTGATGGTGTATGAGCAAGGGTAGGGTCAGGTGAAGGTGAAGGTGTAGGGGAAGGTGAAGATGTGATTCTAGAAGGTGAAGTTGAGGGTTCAGTAACATCTAACATATTGGGGAATAAAGCAACCTCCTGGCCTGAAAATCCCTTGGTAGACCTCTTCATATTACTAAACACTTTCATACTAAGAGATGGAACATGATATATTCTTGTGTGTTGTTGAAGGTGGTGTCTCTGCATATCTAGGCATATCTGAATGAACCTAGGGTACATCAAAAACTTATGGGGACTAGATATATTAGACACCATGTGCTCAAAGATCATCCTAGAAAAAATTAAACTTCCCTATTGGTGGCTAAAACCTTATAATAGCAGCTGCAATATTACTACTAAAACTGCTCCCATGCAGTCTTCTTTGGGCTGTAGGAAAATGAAGGAATGTTATGAATAAGAAAAATACATTGAGGGTGTAAAAGGCCACACCTTTTTGATAGGGTTAACTTTATTCTGAGTCAGTATGATTATCCCATAAGTAGCAATTGACGCTCAATGAATCTTGATAGTTGGAATAGAGGTAATACCATCTTGACCAGCCAACTTGAGATGTCTCCGTAAAGAACTTCGGTGATAGACAGTGTGTAACCATCAATAGTAGCATTTATCTTGACGTCTCCATTTTCATCAGTAGAAGCCTCAGCAGACCTCCAAAATTGTTTGATAAAGGAGACACAAACCTCTGGCTTCTTGGTGAGTGCATAGCAAATGTGACTTTGATTGAGAAAATCTATTATCTGATGAAACCCTGCACTTTTCGTAGATTTTTCCAGAAATGCTACCATGTTATGTGTCATAAAAGTTCCAAACTTGCCATGAGTATAACTGTGAGTATAGGAGTTGGGATATGATTGTGTATGTAAGTATGAATGGTGGAGGAGAAAGTTAATTGCAATTTAATAGAGAAAACAAAGAGATATTAGTGGACCAATATAAAGAAATTTGAAGTTATCATGAATAAAACATTTGAATATATAGTTGATGCACGAAAGTCTAATTGGTCAAACCCCTATTCCATAGGTATTTGGCGGAAATATCTCAACGGCTCTATTAATTAATGAAAAATAATCTGTTAGGCCCTAAAGTACTAACGGTCATCCAGCAGTATTAACTTTTGGCCTATAGCAGTACTAAAATCTCGGCCTAGGCAGTATTATTCTCCCACCCTTTATAAGCAGTACAAACTCCAAAGGGTTGTATGATGATTAATGAATAATTCACACATATCTCTCTTTATGTTTTTCGGCTCACAATTCATCTTCTCTTTCTTTTGGTCCTCACTTTTCACTACTGTCTATTTTTTCACACAGACTCTTTCTGTTTTTTGAGCTCACCAATTCTCTCTTTTGTTTTAGCTCACAAATTCACACAAAGTGTAGTTTTTGGCAACCTACCAGCCATAAACGGATTTGAGGAGTCTTTACCAATAGTCGTTTGCTTTGGACTAGCCAGTGCTTCATTAGTATAACATGGTGCAATGATGAACCTATAGTTTTGAGTAAACTATCAACTAAACGGATTTGTGAAGTCTTTACCAATAGCCGTTTGCTTTGGACTAGCCAATGCTTCATTGTAAAAACATGGTGCATTGATGACCATATAGTTTTGAGTAAAACTTATTACTATCAAGGATTTTGAGAAGTCTTTACCAGTAGCCGTTTGCTCTGGACTAGTCAATTCTTGATGTCTATTAGACATGGTGAACTGATGACCATTTGTTGTGTGGTGTCACATCCTCTACTTCAAGTAACATCCCAACATTTTGCCTCCCCACATTTATACATTATGGGTTGTACCAAATTTCACACTTCATTGTTTATCTTGAAAAAGTTAGCTTAAAACTAAGAAAAACATAATCTAAACATGTTTCTTGTGTAACAGTATTAAGTGTTACTAACAGTATTAACATAGATACATAGAAATAACCATCAGTACTAACTATAAGTAACAGTTTTAACAAACAGTTTTAAATATAACTAGCAGTTACTGATTAGATTAGAACTAGCAGTATTAATTTACAAAAATTAACAGTACTAACATTTAACAAACTTTACAAAACAAACAAGAGATTTGGGCCTTAGGGATTGAGCATTCCAATACTTGAGACCAAGTATTGAGAAACTCTTCCAGCATCAATACTTTTGTCAACGTGATTGCTAATTAAGTTGAGTGTCATTTTCTTAGCCATTTGGAATCAATTGCTTTGCATTGCAGATCTCTTTAAGTGTTGCCTAATCTCTTTATTTGTTTTGTTTTGAGTGTTTTGAACAGGATTTTCTATTATACAGATAGTACTAGTATTGTCAATGTAAATAACAGTGTTCATAAAATTGTACCCATATCCCCAGCAATTTGGTTTTGGATCCGTAGAACTGTCCATCAGCAACTTGGCAGCAGAGCCACATATTCAGCATTCAGTTGTAGAAGTGGCATACTTGACAGTTTGTTTCCTTGCATTGGCAAGAAAAGAAATTAACCTATTTCCCAAAAAATTGACAACCTCTAGTGGTGCTTCCTATCAATGTGTAGCTCCAGCTAGTCCCTATCAGTGTAAGAAACTAACTCCAATGAGAATCCTTTGAATACACAAAGACCTAGAGATGGTTGCCTGTAAGGTATATAGAGTCTTTTGACAGCTAAGAGATGGGAAATAAGGGGTTTTTTTGGGGGGGAAACCGGAAACCTTGCACATGCGCATACTACAAACATGGATATTCTGCTGTCATCTAGATCGCTGTAAGATACATCAAAGATCCAATCATCATAGGTATCTATAAGATTATGTTCCTATATCAACATCATCAGCATACTGATCTTTAACCAAGGGCTTTTCTATATCTGGGGTTGAGTGGAGGCAGACTTCACATATGTGTAGTTGATTGAACTTTCATAAAATTTCATGGACATATTTATCTTGACTGATAAAAATGCCTTTATTTCTATTATGTTGGACCTGACAATCCAAAAAGAAGGTGGAGTTCTCCCATAGAACTCATCAGCTGGAAACTTTATCCTTCATAAGCTTCTCAACTCATCACTAAGCTCCTTCTTGGTTAGATCCATAAAATGATGTCATCTACTTAGATTTGAACATGCAATTTATGCCCCTTTTGACTTTTAATGAATAAAGTTTGATCAATCTGTCCTCTTGAAATCCTTGCATCAAAAGATAAGTGGCCAATGTGTCATTCCAAAATAATCTCCATGCATTCTTATCTTCAGTTCACTAGCTTTGACCATCAGCAGTACTAACTTCTTCTACTAGCAGTATTAAGTAACATTGGCAGTACTAAGTTAGTACTAACTCCTTTAGTACTGTTGGCAGTATTAAGACTTGTGAAGATTTATTCCTAACAATCTACAACTATAGCCTTCACAACTCACCCTATAGCTTCCATACCTCAGCTACTAGACCCTCCAAGTGTCTCACATCAGATTACAAAGGTTCCTTAGCCCTCTTGGTCTCATTCGACTATAAATAAGAGCCATAGATACCTCATTTCTTCTATTCCCCCACTCTTTATCTATAACCCATATAAGGCCAGCAATCCTTTGCTACTTATTAAGTGACCTAAGAAGATCTCAAGAACAAGAAACAAGCGATAGCTCTTGAAGAATTGAAGCCTCATAAGGTCGTTATTCTAGGCCTATGAAGCTAAAAGTCCCGATTCTGACCCGTTTCTAAGCAGCTTATATTCTGTATTCATACCTTTATAATGTTCATATGATCATGCTAAAATCATAATATAAAGCTTTGAACTCAAAAACCTATGTGTTTTACCTTTTTGATCCATAAACCGTTACACCCAAAAAAAAAACCCCCCAAAACACAACCCCCCCCCCCCCCCCCACCAAAAAAAAAAAAACCCCCCAAAAAAAAAAACCCTAATTTCCTGTTTTTGCTTAATCTATAAACTAAACTTGTAAACTATTGTTATAATCTATCCCAATAAGCTTAACTAACATTAAAATAAGTGCTTTGATAAGTCATGAAAGAATTTGAGCTTAAAACCCGCGCGTTTACGTTTTAAAACCCTAATTTGACCCGTTTTGCTTCCTAGCTTAACGAATCGTTATTTTAAACTTGCGTTGCATTAAATCTTCATATTTTAGTTTATTATAACTTATAAATGTCTATTGAAATGTTAAAAGAAGCTTGCATGGCAATTTGGACATGTTTTGTAAATATTATCCATGCAAGGGGTATATATCGTAACTTTCAGAAACTTATAACTAAAAGGGCTGAAAATGTCATTTTATCAAAGTTATAACTATAGGGGTCTATTATGTCACTTTCCAAAGTACAAGGTTTACTTTGTATTATATTTTAATGTCAAAAGGACCGAACTCAGTAAATGTGGCAAACTCCTTATGGGTATATTGCCACTTTTCAAACTCTAAGGGTCTAATATGTCAAAAGTATTCCATGCAAGGGGTATATATCGTAACTTTCGGAAACTTATAACTAAAAGGGCTGAAAATGTCATTTTATCAAAGTTATAACTATAAGGGTCTATTATGTCACTTTCCAAAGTACAAGGTTTACTTTGTATATCTTTTAAACTTGAAGGACCAAACTCGTAAAAGTGCAAACCCCAAGGGTATATTTTGCCACTTTTCAAACTCAAGGGTCTAAAATGTAACATTTTGAAAAAGTTTAAAATCATGTTAAAAACCTTACAAGACATAACTTTAATTAACGCTTCCTGTACTTAACATTTCCAGATATTGATCAAAACGCTTAAAACCGATTATATCATATCACAATACTAGGGAGCTTCATATTAAGGGGTTTCATCTTGGTATTACGTTCTGACTGAGTTGTTGGGTTTACAATTTAAAGTGCCCTAGATCCTCAAACGTTTACTGAATGAATTCTGAATTATAATGACCTGAACGGTGATACAATAATTCCAAACTCTTCAATCAAACTCATAACTCTTAAAACTAAAGTTCTAGAGTACAAACTTCTTAAGACTTGACATATTTTCTCAGGTTGCGTGACGTGGCTGTTTATTATCATTTTGATATATCAACCTTCCATGGTTAAGATTGTGATAAGGTCGTCAGCTTTCATTTTGAAATAATTATTGCATCTACCTATCAGGTGAAGTTCATAACCTCTCCTTTATTTATTTTACATGTTTTATAAACCCGCGAGGGGGATACATGCTTGTTACAAACTCTTTTACATACTCGTTTATCTTATAACAATGTGATTACTTTTCAAAGACTTGGTGAATTCATAGTCTCGCATTTTAATCTTTTCATAAACCCGTGAGGGGGATACCTGCTATAAATTACGAATACAAGTGTTTTCCAAATTACATGCTATCCTGACATATCATTACAATTGCTGTCTAAGTTATCTATCCTACAAGTCGTTAAATTTGACTTCAAGTCGTTAAATTGACTTTGGATATTAATGTGTTAATATTATAAATCCTACAAGTCGTTAAATTTGACTTCAAGTCATTAAATTAACTTTTGGATATTAATGTGTTAGTGTCATAAATCCTACAAGTCGTTAAATTGACTTCAAGTCGTTACATTGACTTTGGGATGTTAATATGTTGATATTGAGCTCTTTAAGTCATTAAATTAACTTTTGATGATAATGTGTTAGTGCGATGTGCTTAGACAAGGAACAAGACTAATCAGACCAAACAGACCAAACAAGACGATAACGCAGTAATACACTGTTACTATGATAATTACATTCGTTGCAATTATACAAATAACGGGTATATAATAACGTGACCCAAGATCATAATAATACCATTTTCATAATAATTGTGTTGTACAATTATTACACTATGACTTGTATTCAAACTGTTTATCAAACCTATGAATTTCACTCAACCTTTGTGTTGACTTTTTAGCATGTTTATCTTAGGTTATTGAGCAATATACGGCACAGAGTGGCATGGACTCGAAGATGACTAAAACTTGTTATCATTCACATTGTATGTAACTAGATTTTGAGACATGCCTTTGTAAAACTCTAATTTAAATGAATGATAATGTATCTTTTGAACAACGTCTCTTTTGAGTCGTTTTTTATGATTATGATTGTTGTTTCCATGAAGTAATACCACAGATTAGCTTTCGCTGCTATATTTTAAAAATGGGGGTGTTACAGATTAGTATCAGCGCCATGGTTATAGAGAACAAGGTCAAAACCTTAACTATAACCACATTTCTTTTTCAACCATCAAAGTCCTCCGTGCCACTACATTCCGGAACAAGTATGTAAAGATACATATCAATTATGCTATTATATAAATAACTTATGTTATTTACAAATTAGGTTGTTATTAGAACGATGTCTTCTCCCAATCGCTCTACTTCCGATAATGAGGATGCTCTTTCCTTTATGAATATTCTTAACTATACTTCGGTCTCATCGGATTATTTCCCAGCTTCATCGGAAAGCAGATCTTTTAACTCTTCGAAAAACTCTACAAATAATATGATCCTACCAGTATTCTCATCTTTCTACAATAATCTTTATTTGAAGAACGTACAAGCATTTTATGTTAATGAATTACCTATTTCACTACCAGATCCTATTACTTCACCAGCTATTTTGACTTCATTTTTGGTATTACCACCATCATTACTATTTGATCCCCGATATTTCTCTGTTCCTGAAGAACTATTACCACCTAAGAAGCGAGTCCGTTCCCTATTTTCTTCCTCAACTGCGTTATCTAATTCATCTCGGAATCAAACTTGTAATTTGGTATCACCATCCTTCTCAGTTTATACTCCTACCCTACCTCAAGTATTTGAAATAGGAAAATGTTCAGATAAGATGTATCTGAAACACCACGAGGAACAAGTCAATGATATTTTGAATTACTTAAAAGAACTCCCTTTTCACCGTATTGAGAAAATGGAAGAAGGATGTATTGATAATACGAAGAAATAGTAACGAACTAAAGATCGAACTTAAGAGAATCCGCACTCAGATTATCAAACTTCAAACGAAGCAGTTAGGGCAAAAGGATAAGATTGCTTTTGCTCACTATAGAATTTCTGATCTTGAACAAATCATTGAGAAAATCCAAGCTCGTCACCAAACAAATCAGGAAGATCTTTAGGATGTCATCTACCGGCTCAAAATATCAAGCTATTAGACTAGTTATAGCTTTATCCTAGTCATGGGATGTGTGGAATAAATAAAAACGCTTGTCGAATCTTGACTATGTACAGTAAAAAGGCAAGTTATTTATAAAGGCAATCCTGTTTCATACCTTATTGTTTCCAACTTATCTCTCTTTCATCATCATTTCCACCATTTTCATCATTATCTCCGTCTTTATCATAACCTCTAAGTGCTTAAAAATTCAAAAATAAGCATTTCCCTTTAAGCATTTTAAGCATTTTAAGCATCACATTCTCTTTTATTACTTTTCAAAACTTATGATATCATTCTTACTACGTGTTATCCTCTATTGATAGAATGCCTCCCAAAAGGACATCAACATCTGAAACACCAGCCATAACTTTAGCTTCCATCCAACAACTAATTAATGATGGCATTTCCTCAGCTCTAAAAGCACAAGCTGCATCAATGGCAAGTGCTAGTAATCCCAATAGGAACACCAGACCTACTGGAACTCCTGTAGCAAAAATGGGAAACTATAAAGAGCATTCGTTGTCAACCTTTCTGAAGGTCCTAACTTTTACTGATTGGATCTTTGCAACCTATAAAGGATGATAGCCAAGATGTATAAATACACACGACTATGTAGAAACAATGACTA
>BQNB010099971.1:0-16389 GCA_026074375.1 Tanacetum coccineum | reverse complement strand
GAGAGAAAAAAATTTGAGTTATGAGACGTTTTCGGGAAGGTAAGTGGTTAATTTTTAAAATTTACGATTTTAGTCCCTCTTTCATGTTTCAAATTTGTGCAAGAATGGTCCCTCCGTGTTTTTTATCCTTTGATCTGGTCCCATGTAATCAACGGCTGAGGATGAGAAAAGTGGTTTCTAAAATAACTAGACTCTAATCTTATTCCCTATTAAATTAAACTTATTAAACATCCTCATTTTGATTGCAAAAAAAAGAAATTAAAAGACATCAGACAAAAAGAAAAGATAAGACTTAATTTCTCTATAATGAAGCAACGATTGAAATACAAAATCATGACCAGACCAACCATATGCATTAAGAAGAAAATGTCAATACAAGAATTGACACTTCCATAAAGAATCTGCTAACTAATCTAAAATCATCTTTATTCCGCGACGACCCATTTTTACAAGCGTCGAACCAACGTCTCTATGTTGGTAAAAACCACCATGAGCGAATAAAAAGAAAGAAAAAAACGCTACACAATGCCCTATCCAATTTCTTTGTCACTATACAAGGTAATAACAAGAAGAAGAAAAAAAACCAGAAATTAGAACCCAACTAATGACACTTCTACGGAAATCAATAAAAGGTCGACCCTGGCGCACCATAGTGTTCCCACGGCTCGAACCTATGAACTCTTGTTTTGTAAAATTAAGGAAAGAGCAACCTGGTAGACATGCACATCGAAAGTGTTAGTACTTGGTACATAAACTCAAAATGTACAAGGAAAGAATCCAATACTTACTTTTATGATCATCTGTACATGCGATATTTTCTTTTAGAGAAGTCGGCAAGTTTCGGTTTGAAGTTGGTGTTTGAACTGGTTCTTGGCTTGGTGGTGGGACCAGTAACCATGGGCAGCTAAAACCCTGTCTAGGAGTTCCTGAGGCACCGGCTCACCTCTCCTTTGCTGTGGTGATATTCTTGCCGTGTGCACCAGTGTTTTCCACTTGTCCTGCAATACAGAACCCGCATCAGCAAGATTCAATTCATGTGCAAAACAAGATTTGTATTGAACCATATATACCTTCAAATCCACATAAGTTCGGTGCTTTGCGTCATCAAAAGCACGGATTTTGACATCACGCCATCTAAAGGTTCAAAATGATAACCGTCAAATTTAACATCAGACCGTCGCCTTTTCTGGAGTTATATTACAGTGATAAGATGGTGTCTATTTAAGAATACCTTCCTGTTCCAAGCCTTTCAACGGCTTCAACTAAGGCTTCCACTTCAGAAACAGAAAATGGACGACGAATCCTGCGTTGACCTAACTCAGCTCGCTTGAATTTCCTCACTGGACCCACAGCCAGTGCACCCGCGTTCATGGATGGAACTGTGACCAACGCCCTTGAATCTACCGACATGCTATGATTACTTTCCATTATGTCCCTAGAATTTGTCACAAGAGAATCTGGAGCCTTCCGCTGGATTACTAATTGATTAGCTACAGTTTGAGTTGGTGGAGAATACCTGATATAAGAACATTACACGGTTATTAGCAACAGGTTGACTAAAGATAGAAAAGGTTAATTGAAATTACATGTACCTTGGTAATGGCTTAGTTGTAGCGGTTAATGGGACCATGGGCAGCTCTTCCACTTGTAATTCGTTAGACTCCAAGGTGAAACCAAGAGCATCTAGTACGTTACCATGGCATATACCTGTTTGCAACAGTGTCTTATTATCATCCCTGATTCTCTTTCCCTGAAGCATCACGCCTACATGTAGCTCGCCACTAAATATTGCAGTCACAGCCTCCATAACGGTCCTCTATAAAAGATTCACATATGTCAAAGTCAACCCTTAACTATAAATCAGATCAGACTGACAAAAAGGTTTTACACTTACCTTTAAAGAACTAACAGTTGCTGTTTCGGGTATTTCAATGAAAAACTCAGGTACCCTAAAAGACTTGATCTTGAGTTTCACTGTTTGAAACAAAAAACTCATTTAATTTCTAGTTTAGAAGAGTAGATACGTATATTGGAATTACAAGGATTTTATTTACCATGTGAATCGTGAACTGCACTCAAACTCGAACCGTCTTCAATAGAGTCAGATTGGTCGTTGGAATTGGAAGTACTATCAAATTGATAAAGTCTGCGCTTTTTGAACGGATAATCCCTTATTGATCTTTGATACTTATAGCAACTTTTCTTGTTACGATACATATCTATAACAATATTCAAACATTTCAATTCAAGAAACTGCAAAGAAACACACAATTTAATCACGGTTCTATCAAGATAACTCACCAGTGTTTGAGGCGGCTTTCCACTGTTTGTATGCTGATAACCTCTTAATTCGCCGGTCACCAATACGAGGTGGTGCCCTAAAGGGCTTGTTATTTAGGGTGTGGGACTGAGTGTGCCCACAAGATTTTTCATCATCATCTCTAATAACTAATTTTAAATTACAATCTACATTATTAACAACAGGAGGTTTCCCATTTTCAGGTGCCTCATTTATTACTTCTTTAAAGTTTGTACCCTCTATATTAAAAGCAGAACCCGTTATACCAGAAGCTAATCCAGAAAAAGTGTCCCTAACCGGAGCTTTAATGATCTCGGACACAAAGAAGCTCTTATTGCAGCTTTCTTGATCACAAACATTTGCTTTTAGATAGTCGATTTCAGTCTTCAACATAGACTCCTTGACAACTTTGGTTTCCTCTCGATTTATCTTATCAGCAGAATCATCACCCTCTGATAACTTACCTGCCACAGTGGCTAACAAGTCGAATGCACACATTTTGTTATGATCCTCGTTCTTCTTCCAAGACGGAACTCTCTTCTGAAACAAGTTGCACCAAGAAGAAAAAAGTTAATAAATTTACAATTATTACAAACTTTGGGAATTTTGGAGAAAATGTGGAAAACTAACATTTACCCTGGCTGATCTGGGAGCCCGAGGAATCGGAGGCACCTGATAACCGTTAAATCCATATTCTAACCGCTTTTGCAACACCATATCTTGTTATCAACAACCTTAACAGACACTTCAAACCATTTATCTCGATCTTCAAAAAAAAATCTACAGGATTTCAATAACGAATGACTGGTAAATTAGCATTGCAACACAAATCAAAAAACATACTATAGTTACTACATTGCATACTAAAAGACCAATTGAACAAAGATCAATATCCCTATATTTCATGTATTCACTAAACATAATTATATTAAGATTTAAGATCTTTGTTATCAGAATTAGGCAGCCCAACATAATCCAAAAAGATCTAACACCTAAAGAACTAATACAACAAATTTCCAAATTCAGATCATTTATCAGAACCATAAAACATATGCAGATCATAACGATACTTGTTAAATGGAAAAAAATAATTAATAATAACAAAGAAAATATATATATATTTTTTTTAAAACACTATGAATCTGAATTCTGACACACATGATTCATAAAAAGGTAGGACACACCACCAATCTTCACAGAAACAAACACATACAAGATTTAATAGAACTTTATATCCATGAAAAGATTCAACATGAAAAAAGAATCTAAAAGCTGAATTGTTTTTTTCAAATAATTTTTTTTTTCTTTTGAAAATTAGGAATTGAATAAATGAAAAAAAGGAGATAAATAATTCAAAACCCTCACACCAAATAAAACCCTTAGAAAAAATGATCAAAATTGTATCTACCATATATAGATGCACACTAAAAAAATACAATAATTCTAAAACCCAAAAGCAGATCAATTTAGAAACAAACCCCATGATCATCACACACCAAAATAGACAACTTTATACAATCCAACACATATAAAATTATAAAGATCAGATCAAATCCATCAAGACCAAAAAGTAACCAAATTTTTTTTTTTAAGATAATGCTTGTTTGGTTGTCATGATTTTGGAGGGAAATTCAAGAAAATCCTGATAAATATTAAAAATCAAAACTTTAATCAAGAAACAAAGCAAATCACTAACCTTAAATAAACCCAAAATCAGCAACAATAAAAAAAGCCTTCAAGATCCAAACTTTATCACCCAAATTTTCATCATTTCATAATATACAATCAAAACCCAGAAACCCAAATCACATAATTCTCATCACAACAAAAAACCCATAATTTTATAGAAACAACCAACCTTAAACTATGTTCTTTTTTTTTATGTGTTTAAGGACGTAATGTTTTGTTGCTGTGTTTTTTCTCTCTCTAGAAATTTATAAGAAAAAAGATTTTTTTGTATTTGAAATAAACACAAAAACCCTTTGAAAACCACCCAACCATTTTTGGTCTTAAAAACATAAACCCTCTAAATAACTGTTTGACCTTTGTTACCGGATGTATCGGTTAAAAGACTTGAGTATTACCGGTTACAGTACCCTATAAGACCGGTTCAATGCAATAACTACTTTTGGGATATTGACACGTGTAAAGTTATATCGAATCAAGTGGCGTTTAGAGGGTTAGCCAGATCGAGAAAAACGTTGGGTCACCAAGAGAGCAAGGCTGTTATTGTAATTTTAAAGAAGAAGAAAAAATTGGACATCCTTTTGAATTTTGTTTTCTATATATTTAGACAAGCAGTCCTAACTCCTACCATCTTTTTTTTGGAAAGGCAATTTGTGGCTACATGGCCTCTAGCCCAGAAGGCGTAGCGAGCCCACACAATCAGGTTGGGTCCAGCCCAGAAGGCAATGGCACCCTTCCCTTTACACACGCGGGAGGAAACCCCTATCGCCCTAGACAAGACTCGAACATGAAACCTTGCATAGGAGGGTAAAACTTCCATACCATTGGACCAAATGCCCGTTGGTTAACTCCTACCATCTTGTTTATCACAATTTATTTTCAAGTGTTACCCTTTTACATGATTGTGATCTTGATCGTACGATTTTATGATTCATAAATAAACCTTGCAAGATCGTAGTAGGATTTGATATAGCATATGATTGAAGTAAGATCGTAAGATAGCTAGTAAGGTCATAAGATCGATGTTGATCCGATCCTAGTAAAAAAACTTGTTATTATCAAACATAAAAAAAGTCCACTTAACCTAGTTTTGCCCATTTACATGGCCGAACATCACAATAAAAATCGCTAAAACTATCTGTGATAAACTTCTATCATATACGACTTGTGTCATATTTCTTTTGTACCCAAATCATTCATATAATGGTTTGAAACATGAATGTATTGCAATATTGCATTATATTAGCATGACATTTGAACTTCGAACGTTTAAATTTTCATTGGTATCCATTTAAATTGGTTCTTCTGATCGAATTATATATTGAACGTTATAAAACTATAATAGCTATTAAAAAATCACATTTTTGTAGGATCTTACGATCTTTTTTTGAAAGGCTGGAATAATATTAAAACAAGGCCCCGAGAAGGGAACCAAAAAAACAAGCGAAGGATCAGAGGAACAACAGACAAAAACAAACAAGGCCCAAAAGAGCACAAACCAAGAGAACAAGAACAGAAAGAAAAGAGCTAGCTAAGAAAAATGTCAGAAGGCCTTGAAATCCAGTTGTTCCAATTTGCAAGGGGCGATTTGAGGCGAGCCGACATCCATGTTTTTGAGATCCTTTGAATTGCGGGAAAAATGTCTTCTTCAATAATCGTAGGAGTCGAATCAGAATC
Source organism: Tanacetum coccineum (assembly GCA_026074375.1). Lineage (NCBI taxonomy): Eukaryota > Viridiplantae > Streptophyta > Magnoliopsida > Asterales > Asteraceae > Tanacetum > Tanacetum coccineum. Next base: position 10,727 of record BQNB010099971.1, on the reverse strand, counting down.
AACATGGGAGACACGATTTCTCCACTTCCAAATACTCCATAACGAGCAATGCAAAACTCCATTCAACACTTTGTTTGTACGAGAGCAGTCGGAGGTTTTGACCCAACCTTTGGCGATATCCTGAATAGAAAATGAGGGAAAAACTGGAGGTGAAGTAAGGTTCCACCAGCTCCAAATTTTCCTCCATATCGTGATAACCCGCGGGCAGCTAATAAAGTACTGATCCAAAGTTTCAACTTCCCTGTTACAGAGGCAACAAAGAACAGAAGAAAGATCCACACCACGTTTAGCAAGATTAGACCGGGTGGGGAGCCTATCAATCGAAGCCCTCTAAGTGTAAATGTTTACCTTCTGAGATACCCATGAGTTCCAGATATGGTGCTCGCCAATCATACTACCATGAAGCATAATGCAGTCGAGGCTTTTTGAGAGGGAATTGACCTTAAACTGCCCAGACGCGTCACCCATCCAAGACCATTTATCCAAATCAAGCGGGTTCAAATGGAAGTTTTCCATCAACGTAATAAGGGAGGAAATGTCATCAAGACTTCTACCTTTTGGAGGGACACGCCAAGACCACTTACCCCTCCAAAGACCATCAACCAACCTTCAACGATCACACACCAAACAATCCTTATCAGTGTCAAGAGCAAACAATCTTGGGAAGATATCCATGAGACGGATACCAGGACTAAACCATAAATCTTTTCAAAAAGAAGTGTCATTTACACGCCCCACTTTAATCACGAAAGAGTCTTTGATGGTGGGGTCAATGGATTCTACTTGTTTAATAGTTTTAATTATATCACACCAAACCCCTCTTGGGCTACTCGAACTCAGAGAGGCGGATAAACCTCCATCCATGCCATAGAATTCACAAATAACTTTATACCAAAGAGCATCCTTCTCGGTATAGAGTCTCCATTTCCATTTACAAAGAAAGCTAAGGTTTTTGGCAAAAATACTCCCAACACCAAGGCCACCATCCTTAACGCCAGCGAGAATGGAATCCCACTTAACCCAATTAATACCCCTTTGGGAGTCATTAAAGCCCCAAAAGAACCGTCTTCTAAGCGATTCTAACATGTCAATAACCAAGGAAGGAGCTTTGAAGAGGGAAAGGTAGTATATAGGGAGGCTACCAAGAACGGATTTAACAAGGGTAAGACGACCACCTATGGAGAGACTATTCGCTTTCCAAGATGAAAGCCTTTCACGAAATCGGTTTGTAATCACTTCTCAGTCGTCAATATACCTCATCTTTTTCCTCACCGGAAGACCTAAGTAGGTAAAAGGAATCGAGTCGAAAGCAAACCCAAGAGAAGAGGCTAAGTTGTCGATCTCTCTAATAGAGACGCCCACCCCCATTAGCCGACTTTTAGCAATGTTGACCTTAAGACCCGAGGCCAACTCAAAACATTTCAAAATATAGATGAGGTGTATAGCATTTAGTCTAGACCAATCGCTAAAGAAAAGAGCATCATCCGCATATTGTAATAGGGATAAATTAGCACCATTATTCGGAAGGTAAACGCCTTTATACAAACCCTTTTCACATGCTTCCAAAATAGAGATTTGGAGAGCTTCCACAACCATAAGAAAGAGAAAAGGAGAAAGGGGGTCACCTTGACGAAGGCCCCTTTCCATTTTGAATTCCTTAGATGGGGATCCGTTGACAAGGATCGATATAGACGTCGAAGAGAGGCATGAAGCAATCCACGATTTCCACTTAGTCCCAAAACCCATTTGCCTCATAGTATTTTGAAGAAAGCTCCAATTAACACTATCAAAGGCCTTCTTGAAGTCGACTTTAAAGAGAAGCAATTTCGTTTTATCCATGGAAGCCATTCTAATGATTCCATTGGCAATGAGACAACCGTCAAGAATTTGTCTCCCGACTATAAAGGCCGATTGATTTGGGCCAATGACTGATTTTATCACCTTTGCTAAACGATTAGCAAGAATCTTTGAGATTATTTTATAGACACACCCAATGAGGCTACTAGGTTTATAATCCGAGAATCCAAGAGGGTCGGGATTTTTGGGAACTAAGGTAATGAAAGAGGGATTACAACCATTGGCTATCATACAAGTGCTTTCAAAATGTTTAATGCAACCCACTATATCATCCTTTAAAATTTCCCAATAGGCTTTTATGAAATTAAAGTTGAACCCATCCGGCCCGAGAGCTTTTGAGCCCGCACATCCCCACACAGCCTCCATAATCTTTATCAAAGAAAAATTCTCTTTCAAAGAGCAGGCCTCCTGAACAAACAACATCTTAAATAGAGGGCTTAAAAATGCCGGTCTAGAAGGAATAGGCTCTTTAAATCCAGATGAAAAATAATCCGCAGCTGCCTTCTTGATCTCATCCGGGTCATCACGCCAAGACCCGTTAACATGGATCCCTTTAATATTAGAATTTGCATACTTACATTTGAGCAGAGAGTGAAAGAACCTTGAGTTTTCTTCGCCCTCGATTGCCCACCTCATTCGGCACTTTTGTTTAAGGTCTTCCCTATGCATCTGATCCAATTGGTTCACGTCCATAACCCACTCCTCTCTTTTTATAATATCTCCAACGTCATTTAAACATGCCTCAGCCCTAGCATCCCAATCCAAAAGATGACGATTTAGATCATCGCTGGTTTTATTTTGGGCTGAGATTTTATCGCGGGTCCAATTTCTGATGTCATGTCTCAGCTTTTTTATTTATTTTTGATAACGAGATCAGGTGAGAACGTGGGAGGAGATGAAAGCGATGCCCACGAATTGGTGATGAGAGATAGGAAGTCCTCATTATCGACCCATTTATTAAAAATTCTAAGCGGCTTCAGCCCAAAATTTTAGCAAACCACATGAAGCATAATAGGGCAGTGATCCGAGTAAGAACGGTAAAGGACATAAACCAAGGCATCACTTCAGATGTTGAGAAAATTGTGAGACACCAAAAATCTTGTAACAACCCCAAAATCAGGTAGCAGCGGAATGGTAACATTGGGGTGCTACTTCAAAGTACAACAATCAAGATATAGGAAACGACCATAAATGGACGTTTAAGACAAGATTTCATTTGATGCCATAGAAAAATATCAGAGTTCATACATTAGGTCCTATAAGTTTTAAAAGTCATAAACCTTCTTAATTAAACAAAGCTTCATAATACCAAAAGATGACTTAAGTTTTTAAAGATAATAAAAGTTGCAATAAACTTTAGATAAAACACAGAATCCATCTTCATTGATATCCGCCACGACTCCCGTCCAACCTTCAAACCCTAGGACCTGAAATTACATGCTAAAACGTCGACACAAAGGTTGAGTAAAATCATAGGTTTATCAGTAAAAAGGGTGGACCACAAGATCGAAGTAATAGTAGACTCTGAAACACATTCAGAAGTCCAAAACGTTTATTATTGCACTAAGCTCATGACACCGAAGCCTTAACTAGATTTGTGCCCCAATCAGAATATAGGATGCTTGCCAACAACCTAACATCTCTCAATGTTAAATGCACCCGATCAAACTAGTGACCCAAGTAAGGGTGGGGGTTGTTAGTCCCGATAGATCTATCCATAACACCAGCGCTCACTATAATAGCAATTAACGGTTCATGATAATAGGGACTTCACGGCAATAAGGTAACTTAGGCATTAATAATCAGGCAGTAATCTGGATAGCATACACTTTGAAAAACACTTGTGTCCAATAGTAAAACAAGCAATGTAATTCACCCCGTAGATTTTGTAAAACAATTGTAGAAAATAATTTTTGTAAAAACAATTTGTAAAAAGGGGAGCTATGAACTCACCTCGAGTGAATGAAATAGTCAAGGTATATCACAATAGAAAAATGCGTCACGAAGGAATCCGAAGGCAACCTAATCCAATATAGGTCGTATAAGTACTAAACACTTTGATTATTTATAGGTCGTATAGCTCATCATACTATCGTTCGGGCTATCATAATTAAAGAGGTCGTGTAGTGACACTATGAGGAGCTATGGACCACTTAAAATTCGTAGAATCCATCAACTCGTTCGATAACACACCCGCAAGGGGCCTCATCATTATGAAACTCCCTAGTAATATAGTACTTTGATAACTAATACAACGTATGATTCTATATAGCTACATCACCGTCTACTCGTTTTAGCGAAAACATAATTATAACAAAAAATGTTTATAAGTATACTTTGGTAAAAATGGCGTAACTTCCTCGTTTCTAATCCGTTTCGCGCGTTTCTTACGTCCACGCCTTCGTATTAAATCGAGTTATCAAAATATAACATTTTTAAAATTTTAGTTTTTCTGATGAATAGTGATTTTTACTGTTCATAACAGACATATACTTATTTTTATAGTTTTTGTTATCGTAAACTCGTAAACGTCGTATTTTATTCGTTATAGCTCCGTTTTTAATGATTCTTCGTAGTACGATCTCGTAATTAAAAGTTATATCCATATTATTGATGTTTTAAAAATATCCACTTTCTGTAATGAATAGGAAATTTTATAAAATAGTTGTATAAAGTATTTCTCTTCCGTAAACTCGTTAACTAAACGTTATCTTTTTCGTTATAAATCGGTTTTTCAAGTTTCTTATCATTTTGGAATCGTCATGAGGCGTATTATTTTTATAATGTCAAACCTACTGTATGAAACACGAATTTAAAACAAAACAACACATTATAAACATTTAGTATACTTTTAATTATAACCTTCTTAAGTAAACTATTAAAACCTTAATTCATACAAAATCATGTTTTATACTTAAACTACATGTCAACATATTTTATTAATATTCATACCATTTTTTGCGCATGATATATAAACAATATGACATAAGAAAAGTGGTAAATTCATAAACAAAAGTGATAATTCTTTTAACATATTAAAAATTCCTAAGTGGTGATTTACCATAAAGAACATTAACACATAAAATCATGATAAAATAAAAGTATGAAGGTAAATAAGAAGACTTGAGGAAGGATGTATGTGATAGAAATAAGTGCTAAACCCTGTTTAGACTCAAAACCAGAGCTTGCACAATGAAAACCCTAAGTTTCACTTTTACTTGATAATCTTGAAAATGCTTAGCCAAAGGTGGAAACACCTTATAATATCTTAGGATGGTTGTGTATAAGTGTGTAGGTTGAATATAATTTTGTATGATTGTGTTTGGTGCTTGTTTGTGTCGTGGCATATAAGAAACAAAGGGAGGGACAATATTTGATTTGGTTAAGATTTTGCTTGTAAGTTTTCCTCATCACTAGATACATGGTGTGGGGGTATATAAATGGTGTAAGATCTATAGTCAAGGAGACAAGGTAGGTCTAAAAAGTATTGGTCGTTGGTCATAAGTCTTGGTCAAAGGAGACAAAGGTAAGGCTAGTATTAATGATGAAGGCATGGCTAGTATTATATGAGAATGCTGGTTCAAGACTAAGTGGTAAGATTATCTTTCATTTTCCCTTGTATACATGGCTATAATTCGGCAAAAAAGTGATATAAAGTGAGATATTTTTGTAACTCGTTTATGTATGGTATAAAATGTGGTATTTGTTGAAGCGTAGAAAAGGTTTTGGTGGTTCCGGGAGTGCCTAAACGCGAATTTATCACGAAAACGTATACAACTTATATAAAAAACGTAGTCCTATAAAAATAAAATGAACACATTTTATTTTAATAATTTTTCCTCAAAATAATTATATAACCCTTGCCTTGATTAAACCATTTTAATTGTTTGGTTGTCACTTACCGCTAAACGATAATTTTTGACTTACGCGATTTAACTTAACTATTAAAAATAAAAGTAAACGCGTACGAGAAAGAGAAAAAAAATAAAATAAAAAATAAATAAATAAATAAATAAATAATTAGTAAAATAGATGACGTCGTAAAAGACCTGAAAATACGGAATGTTACAAATCTATCCAATTTGCTAGCTTTGAAACCCCCACTATCGAATCTTGTGAACCGTCTGCCATTCAAAGGGAAGTCAAACAACCCATTCCGGGCTATGAAATCGTTGAAGAGACTGGTTTCCCTAGCATCAAACGTACTACCTGCTCTCTCCCCACTATGTCTGACCGCGTTGAAATCCCCAAAAAGAATCCAAGTGATACCGGATTCATTTACAATATTATCAATCGAAGACCATAAATGCTCTTTGAGAGAGGTGTCTTGAGGGGCATATATGTTGAGCAAACCAACGTTGGTTTGGCAACCAGCCTATGAGCCTGAAACAGCCACGAAATTCCTATCCAGGATCGTGTTTTCCAAAGTAAATACGCGAGAATCCCACATAGTGAGAATCTCACTCGACGCTCCCATAAAACTACTGAAAGCATAATCAACAAAAGAACGAGTCCACATGGAACGAATAGTGCAATCATCCATAAGTCTTAATTTGGTTTCTTGGACCCCGAATAAGATGGAGGCTTCAGAGTTAATCAAGTTATTAATCCATGACTTTTTGTTGGCACAACCAAGCCCGTTACAATTTAGAGAAATGCCCTTCATAAGCGAAACAAGAAAAACACCAGGAACCAAAGGAAACAAGATCAAAACGATCCTGTTTGATCTTTGTTAGGTATTGGATTAAAAGAGAATCCAATTTGCTCACCGATTAGGTTGGTAGCCAAATTTTCATCTAATCCAATAAAGTTTCTTTGAGAATTCAAAGCCTGTGAACTGAATTCCCCCGCCACTAATTTCTTCTTCTTTTGCTTCTTTTTTCTAACTCTAATGCTTTGTGGTTCCTTGTTTGGGTTATCAGTTAATCGTTGAAAACTAGAAAGAAGCTCGTCTAGGTCAAGGTCTTCATGTGTTTTGGAAAAAATTTATGACAATGGGTCATTAAGGTCAGGGATATCCTTAATCCCATCATTCAAATCCTTTCTGATAAGGCAAGCCCGACTGAGGAGGTATCAAAAGTGGGCCTTATAAAATTCACCTCAGAGATGGGTTGGGTCGGGTCAATAATAAGGGGAGGGGGAGGAGGGGAGTCCATATTATAAGAGGGGACATGGGGATTAATACATGTATCAAGTAGACCCATAGATTGTGCCATGCTTCAAGAACTATTAACATGATTATCCACCTTGTTAACAACATTGACCCTATAGCCGTTTCTTCGTGGGGATGGTGTGGATTTTTCATTTTCCCCTACATCGCCATCATGATATTCGGAGGAAGAATCATTACCATTGTGGCCGTCCTTCGATTTCACGTTACCACCGTAGCCCTCCATGGATGGTCCAACACATTCTTCCTCAAAGAGAGACTCCTCAGGAGATCTATCATGCCGTTTACCAACAATATCCTTGAGAAATTTAGAGTTGAGGGAATAATCCTCAAAAATCCTTACAGGATAAGATTTGTTATTAAGAACAACTTCAATCGGTTGACCAATGTCCCTCATGGAATTTTTTAGGTTTAGAGTTTTAATCGGGCCCAGAACATTTGATTCAAGGTTAAGGCGTCCAACTTCCAATAGTTTCCCGAACCTACTATTTGGAAATACGCCTTACGGAACTTCTTGAGTGGGCTCATATGCAGAATTATAATCCTTATCGGACTCTTGTTGATACTGATTCTAAGGTTGGTCTTGATGGTGACCCTATTTCGGATCCTACTTTGTATCGCAGCTTAGCCAGTGCTCTTTAGTATCTTACATTTACTCGCTTTTTTCTATGTTGTTCAGTAGGTGTGCCTTTATATGCATGATCGTCGGGAGCCACATTTCTCTGCCCTTAAGCGTATTATTCGGTAGGTTCGAGGTATTCTTAATTATGGTTAGGGATGGCAAAAGCACCCGAAACCGATGGGGAAAACCGAAACCCGAACCGGTTGGGTTGGGTTCGGGGACGGGTTGGCGGGTTTGGATACGGGTTCGGGTAGAAATATTCTTTTTTTCTCAGGTACGGGTTCGGTTGCGGGTTCTGGTAATACCCGCCCCGTTTACCCGTATCCGTACCCGTACCCGTTTACCCGAATCCGTACCTGCTTTTATTGCTATTTTTATATAAGGCCAATTTGGGCTCCTAGCCTTGTACAAAATATTTGACTACTCGTATTCTAAAAGTTATTTTTATCAACCATATCTTGGTAATTACAAACAATTAGTCACGCCTGACTCTTCAATTTTCATATCAGTTCTTTCATCTTCGGAGTTTATGTCTCAAGGTTCTTCTTTTATCTATTTTATTTTATTTTTAATGCATTAATTGTTTGTTTATTTAATCATTTAATTATTCATTGAACTTGTATACATAATTATTTAACTTGAAATCATTACAATAGTAATGAGAGTGTAACTGTGTATTGATCATTTGATCATTTTCGCACTTCATACTTAGGCATATTTTTTACACTATCCATGAACGAAATCATATTTTTCTTACATTGTTCATGTCCAACGAATATTCAATTGTGGATAACCGAAACCCGCGGGTAAACCCGAAAAACCGATGGATAATACTAACCGGGTACCCATCGGGTATTGGGGCGGATACGGGTTTGGAAATTATAAACGGGTGCGGGTACGGGTTCACTAAAACCCGACCCAAACCCGACCCGTTGACATCCCTAATTATGGTTTACAACTGCATGTTTCTAATACTGCTCAGCTCACTGATTACGCATATGTTGTCCTGTCACTTGTCGTTCCATACTTAACTGTTGTGTTTTTTTCTTGGTTGAACCATTGTTGCATCCAAACCAAATTTTCTCCCATGCTTCTAGTGGCAATATCCTTCGAGTTCCATTCGAACAGAAAGGACACACCACCCACATACTTTATAGTGCAATCCTCAAGACCATTATTTGCTATGATGTCCCAAGCGTTATGGAGGACTTGGACATTTTTGGCTTTCCCAGTCCAACAGCGAGCTAACATGGACCTGGTGTTGCCATCTTCATTAATAGATATTTAACGTGACTGACCTGAGGAGGTGTTTTGGGGCCTGACACCACATCTTTAAAAGAGCGGTTGATAGATGTGCGTGCAACCATGACTCTGTTTCTGTGTACTCCGCCTGTGTTCATGGCTGGTAAATCTGAGTCCGAGAATCCAGCCCCCTCCGATTTGTAGTACTTGGCAATGTTGATCACAAGCGAAACCTCTCCAATCAAGATGGTTTTAAGTTTCCTTTCGAACAAAACAACATCGCCAATGTTTATGAATCTCACGAAAACAAACCTAAATCCTTTCTTGGTTCTTTTGAATGCTACGTATACGTCAACAACATTCCCGTATCTGCTAAACATTTTCCATAGAGCCCCCGAATCCCACGTTTCCTGAAAGTTAGTGAAGAAAAAAGAATAGGTCTTGTCCTTCATAACCCTGTTAGAATCCGAAATCCTAGCGCGCCCATCAGTTCTTGAGAAAGGGGATTTTCTTCCATCATTGAAACCTCCTTGCTTTCTGCCCTTGTGTTTTCTTTCTACCCTCGTCCATACGCCGCCTTCACCTTGGTGTTGATGATCAGATCCGCCTTCAACTTCCTTATGGGATGGATTACCGACATGTTTTGCTTGCGATTCCTTGTTATTGCGAAAAATCCACGTCCAGCCATCGGAATCAACCTTGTTAGATGATTTCCCAACCATACTCGCTAGCTTTCTGAAACTTTGTGAAATTGATTTTTTTTTTTTGAAAATTGGGGGTTTTGAAAATGGATATATGGGCTTTGCAGTTGAGTGAAAAAGGAATTCAAATATGAATTTAGAACTGTGAATTGAATGATTTTGAGATCAATTTGATATGGGCTTTGCAATTGAGTGATAAAATTATTTTAGAAGTTGGCTGCACATGTAGTTTGGTGACGTCTTTTGGTTGGACGATAGTTTGTAGGATCTTACGATTTTGATTCGATTTTACGATTCCAATTTTGCAAAGACGAAAACAATCTTTGATCGGATCACGATTTTGATAACCTTAGATTTTTTACATGAACAAAATAACATAATCACAACTTTTATGAAAAGTTTAATGGCTTTTTGAAATAAACAAAGGGTTTTGTTAACCAATGTCCACTGAGCAGAGATTGATGTGTAATTAATATACACAAACTTTCATAATTAACATAAAAATGCATTAAATACATATTAATAAACATATAAATTACTATATTTGAACATGATTTTGACTTGAGTGAACCCGAATTTAATGTATTTTTATGTTAATTATGAAAATTTGTGTATATTAATTACACATTAACCTCTGTCCAATAGGTATTGGTTAGCAAAACCCATAAACAAAACCCATTTAATTGTATTTTTTTCTAACTTTTAAATGATGTTGACACACTTTGGTATCTTGTGGCTTTATAAAACAACATTTAATGTGTATAATAAGTTAATTACAGATAGTAACTAGCATGATAAATGCAACTACTATCATATGCGGAATGTGAAACTATATGAAGTAGTCAGTTCATTTTTTTATAAATGTGTTAATTCTATCTCTTTTATATTCTGTCTCGGTCGAATTAATATGAATATATTCAAAAAATTTAATGCCTTCACTAAACTGATGCCGTAACAAGTTTTCACACTTTCCATTATTCACTAAACTATATAAAGGATTGGTTGCAATTTAACGAAGAGACATGTTGTGTCACAAATCAAGAGTATAGTACCGTACAATTTAAAAAGTTACACATCTCTATTACAACATTTAATCACAATATGTGAATAAGTTCTTGTAGTAAATAATAGTACG
>BQNB010099970.1:3125-24810 GCA_026074375.1 Tanacetum coccineum | reverse complement strand
AGAGTTTCTACTATCAAGGGATGGATAAAGACTGCTCAGAGAAAAGATAAAGATTGCTTATGAGATATGTATGAGATATTGATATTTTTGTAAAAGATACGTATAAGTTATTTGTTTAGAAGATAATGATAACTTAGGAAAATATTGTAAGCCGGTTAGGACTTCTTGGTGTATAAAAGGAGGTCCTATGGCATAAAGTTAGATATCTAGAAATCATTTTGTTTTGATATCGATATAGCTTCAAGGTTTTGTAACCCTAACACTATTAAGAGTGTTTGTATTATATTGAGGCTGAAAGTTTAGTAAACTGTTTGTTATTAATCTTATTTATTATTGTTTCATTGAAATTCTTCTTAGTATCATTGACTAGATTCTGCATAGTCTTTGATATTTACAATCAAAGTTTCTATCATAGTTATTTTGAATTTATTTAATACAACTTAGCCTTATACAAGCTAAGCAAGATCGATTCTATTAGGATCAACAATATTCGATCAGAAGAAGCTGAATATGCGTTAAAGGAGGCGGATTGAGTTATTCAGCGACTATAAGTATGCGATTCGCTACCATCCAGGTAAGATGAATGTAGTAGCTGATGCCTTAAGTAAGAAAGAGCGAGTGAAACCTAAATGTGTATGAGTAATTGCTATGACCATTCAGTCCGTAGTTAAAAGAATGATACTGGCAGCCTAGAGTGAGGCGTTCAAGGAAGAGAACGCGCCAGCAGAAAGATTACACAGATTAGACCAACAGATGGAAAGGAAAGAAGATGAGAGCTTATACTTTATGGATCGCATATGGGTTCCGTTAGTGGGAGGTGAAAGAACCATAATCATGGACAAAGCTCATAAGACTAGGTACTCTGTGCATCCGAGAGCGGATAAGATGTACCATGATCTTCGAGATATGTATTGGTGGTCGGGTATGAAGAGGGATGTCGCTACATATGTTAGAAAATGTTTAACTTGTTCAAAAGTGAAGGTTGAGCATCAAAGGCCTTTGGGTTTATTGCAACAACTAGAGATACCCGAGTGGAAATGGGATAACATCACTATGGATTTTATCACGAAGTTACCTAGGTCGTAGAGTGGGCATGATACTATATGGGTAGTAGTCGACAGACTGACCAAGTCATCTTATTTTCTAGCGACACGTGAGGATTACAGTATGGAGAAGTTAGCAAGGCTGTACATCGATGAGATCGTCGCACGACATGGAGAGCCTGTGTTGATTATTTCGAATCAAGATGGACGGTTTACATCATGTTTCTGGCAAACATTACATAAAGCCTTAGGGGTGCGATTGGATATGAGTATGGCTTAACATCCTCAGACGTATGGACAAAGTGAGCGTACAATTCAGACATTGGAGGATATGTTAAGAGCGTGTGTGATCGACTTTGGTGGCAGTTGGGATGTCCACATACTGTTATTTGAATTTTCTTATAATAATAATTACCATTCGAGTATTCGATGTGCTTTGTTCGAAGCACTGTATGGAAGGTAATGTAGGTCGCCCGTTCTATGGGCTGAAATTAGAGAAAGCAGGTTGATTGGACCGAAATTGGTGCAAGAGACGACTGATAAGGTAGTCTTGATAAAGGAAAAGCTCAAAGCGGCGAGAGATTGTCAAAAGAGCTATGCTGATAATAGGCGCAAGCCACTAGAGTTTAAGGTTGGGGATCGAGTGTTACTAAAGGTGTCGCCTTGGAAGGGCGTGATACGCTTTGGAAAGAAAGGTAAGTTGGCACCAAGGTATGTAGGACCATTTGAAATCCTTAAAAGGATCGGCCCTGTAGCTTATCAGTTAAGATTGCCCAAAGAGTTGAGTAGCGTGCTTGACACATTTCATGTGTAGAATTTGAAGAAGTGTTTGGCAGATGCAAATCTGCATGTGCCACCAGACGAGATCAAGATTGACAAAACCCTTCATTTTGTTGAGGAACCCGTAGAAATTATGGACCGTGAGGTTAAGAGTTTGAAACATAGTAAGATTCCAATCGTTAAAGTTCGTTGGAATTCAAAGCGTGGCCCTAAGTTCACGTGGGAACGTGAGAACCATATGAAAGCTAAGTATCCTCGATTGTTTGCTGATTGTGCTGTTGAACCTACTAGTTAAATTTTGGGATGAAATTTCTTTAAGGAGGGGATACTGTGACAACCGTGACTTGAGCTGGTTAGTCAAACCCTCTAGAGTTGACTAAAGTATTTATATGTTGTTAGGAATTATACTTTGAGTTGATTATGACAAAACATATTAAAGATGGAGGATCTACAAGACAAAGCTGGAATAACATTAATGCTGATTGAAGATTAGTCAAACAATATTTAATGCTCAGCTAAAAGATAAAGATCAACATTAATGCTGATTGAAGATTAGTCAAATAGTATTTAATGCTGATTTATAGTTTTCTAATTTTATTTTGATCTTATCTTGTCTTGTAAACCATAACCCCTCTATTATATAAAGAGGGGAAGGCGTCTAGTATTTGGAACCATTCATAGATAGTCTCTCCAATGAGAGTCTAAACGCATAGAAAGCGTGTGTAGTAGTTAGTAGTTGGTTTCTTTATTAATGTTTAATAAAGAAAACCTCATTAGTAACATGATTGTGTTCTTTATATTCCGTTGCGTGTTACAATTATTGTTATCATACCCTAGATGAGCCATAATAACGATCTATGGAGTCATTATAGGATTCCACAGCTTATTATAGTTTAATGAAGATGCTTTTTGGTAAAGGTTGGTTTTACTTTTAGCTTATTTTTTATGCTTATTTTCTTATCTCTCCTTCTTATCTTTTGCTTATTTCCAAATAAGCTCATACTAATAGCTTTTTTTTGATCTCATCTCTTAAGCTTATATTCTAATAAGCTACTTCCATAACTTAATTAGACTAGCTTATTTTATATTATTTTTGATTTATAGCTTTTCGAGTGAGCTTATTTTAGCTTATTTTTTTGCTTATTTTTATTCAAGCTTTTTTTTTTCTTTATATAGATCTAATCCTTAATCATACCCGATCCGAGTTCACTTGATTGAACACCTTAGTTTCGGGTGGATTAGATCTAAAAATAATAGATCTTAAATTTTTAGCTTATTTTCTAGCATAAAGTTTGTTGCTTTTTAAATCTAGCTTATTTTCTTAGATCTAAATCTTTAAATATACCCGATCCAAATTCACTTGATTGAACATCTTAGTTTCGGGTAGATTTAGATCTAAAGATTTCTTTGTAAGTATATGTGCATTTGAGATCATCCATTTGCCCTTATGTTTACATACTCAAGTTAGTCTATGTGCACTTGTATATACCGCATGCACTTGTGTCATCATTCTTTACATCTTTATCACAGTTATCCTCTCGCTAGAGAGTATGTACAAAACACATGTGCACTTTTTATATTGCTAATCAATACTCGTACCTGTAACAAAACCAATTAATAAATGAATTATTTAATGACAACAACTTACAAAACACATATGCACTATCCTTTTTTATATCAAAATTTAATCATAACAAGTAGTGTCACATGCTAATAGAATACATATGCATACCTACCCATAAGCCATTCTTGATAAATAAACTAACATAACATATATGCACAATTTGTCACAAACTATTCTTTCTTAAATAAAAACTATTGAAAAAGTATGGTGCCATGGTGGTGCAGTTTAAACTTTTACTGAACGACGTGTAACTAGTAGAAAAAAGACTCAACAACTACAGTAGCATATCAATTACATCTCCACACTTCTTTCAATTATCAATGTGTTCATGTATTCTTAACTAATCAAATAATTTTTATTCACAACACATTTTACATTAAATCTTACACATGCCAATTTACTATTAAATTAATTGAGACAAAATTTAGTTGGTTATTCCATGACTAAGTGAGTATCAACTCTTAAGGTTCACGGCCTTCTGCTATTGCAAGTTTATTCCTTTTCTAGCAAATCCTAATACTTACTATGCGATCTCGGGATGCATCACAAAAACAAGTTCTAGAATTTAATATACTACCGGTACACTCAAATAATTTAATACCTATACCAATGCTCCAGAAAAGGCGACAAAGACCATACGTACACATCCGTAACAACGGAATAGACACATATGACTGCATTCGAACCTTAACTCGAGAAAGCTAAAGGTACAAATTATCTTGGGTATCAATAATGGATACCCGAATTCCTAAAGATCTAAAGGCGAACCTCACATTTTTGGGGTGAAATTTTGATTCCTATCCATGAGACGCTATTAATACTTGGTTTTCATCGGTATGTGTCATAAAAAAATTTAAATTTGAGTCAAAATTACCTTTTTATGCTATGTTTTGATATATTACCCATCATTTTAAGGAACAAGCAAATGTCAAATGAAGAAATAGTTTTTAAGGCTTATTTTTCCCATACACTTAAGTTGAACATTGTCCTTAATGTTCTATAGAAGTACTCGTAAAAACGAATAAAGGGATAAGAAAACAAGGAAAAGAATACTATACGCCTATGTTTTGCTTAATAATGAGAAGAAAACAGCGATAACTAGTTAAAATCGTCCTCCAAGAAATCATCACTGAAACTTTCTAAGTAACTTCTAGCTGTCTTTTCATCAAATATAACCTGTAATCAAAGAAAAAGACACTATACCAAGCATAAAATCAGCGATATAATAATATACAGTGTGAAATTAGGGTTGACTCTATAAAGCAGTAAAGATAGGATGAGAGAATTGTTAAACTCGTGGTTTTGTAGGTTTATAAAAGAATTACAACTTTCTTAAGTGTTGTACAAGTTATATTTTCAAAAATACTTAAAATTTTGAGTTTTTCTTGTAGAGTAAAAGTTGTGTGTTAGGTAGTTAAAAGGGTGAATGGGGAGGGATGGTACCGGCGATTGACTACCGTCAGGAATATCGTGACCCCGTCACAAGTACAACGTGAGCGACGTCGCGTGTAAAATGTGACGCCCGTTATCCACACCTAATGTGAAAACTATATTTTCGTTTTTTGATGAAAAATTTCCTACAACTCATCTTATAGTTATTTTTCCTGTAAAACATCTGCATAACAACCTGAGATTTAACAAATTCAATCATACCAGCACGAAACTGACAGACAGATTAATCTAAATAATTATTTTAAATTGTTTGAATTGTTCTAAAAACCAGATAATATCCCATACACTTATTATTGCAAAACCTTTGATTGCAAATAGGACGAAGTTACAAACAAAACAAAGCATAATTACAAAGTGAATCAAACATAAAAAAATAAATGAAAAGAATTAAAACACACGACACTCCTAATATGCAAGAAAAATAAACATTAGGTTGCCTCCCAAGAAGCGCTTGTTTTTGTTCGAGTCACGAGCCTGACTCTACCCTTATTTAACAGATAAAGGAAAGGGTTCCCATACATTTGAGTTCAAGTGTGGGTGATAGTAACTGGGTGCATACCACTTAGAAGTTGAATCTTGACTAGCCAAAAATCAAAGGTCATATTTTATGTGTCTATTGACTCCAGCACAAAGCACAACTCCTAAAAAGTTGTCTAAGTATTTTTAGAAAAATCAAACTTTTTTGTGTGCGTTCAGATCCGAATTTGAGTACTTTGTGATGTTGAATTTTTATAAAATAGTTAGAATCAATATTTTTTTTAAATCAAAGTAGTTCATAACCCATTGGGAAGGTAGGAAATGCAGTAGGGAAAGGCAATTTGATGATTTAGTATTTTATTTGTAGTCATGAAGTGACTACAAAATTCTGCCGAAAAGCTAGAAAACTCGAATAAATAGATTAAGGGTATTAAGGTATAAGTAAGGTATGGGAAGTGTTGTAAAGGGTTTATAAACATAATATGGTCTTAGGAGTCCATCAATTGATTGTTACCTCGTCTTGGGCATTTAGCCTAATCACGTGTAACACATGTTTTATTTGTGTTTAGTTGATTGCGAGGAATTTGTGAAGTATCTGTGCATTAGGTGAGTTTCATAATTCCATTTTTTCATTTTTATAGTCAGGTGGAAATGATGCAAATGTTTTAAAATGTTTTATTGCTGTGATTGTGTGTTTTAAATTACGTATGGACATTACATGACTATTATATGACTATGTGTTACATGTTGATATTGAATGGGATCGGATGAGTACGCCTACTCAGTGTGATTTGTAGTATTGATTAGGATCCGATGAGTACGCCTACTCAGTGACACTTATGGTATCGATTTGGGATCGGATAAGTACGCCTACTCAGTGTTGGTTATGGTACCATGGGATCGGAAGGGTACGCCTACCCAGTGTGTGAATATGTTGATTGGATTTTGTTGCATGTTAGCATAAGATCATGATAGTTCATTATTGTCCAACCTTGTTTTGTTTATCACAGTAAAAATGAGTATAATTGTGTGTCTAAAACCTATGACTCTCACCAACATATTTGTTGATATTTTAAGCATCATTTTCAGGTGAGCATCTTGAGGAGAGTGAAGTTAGGAAGCTTGGCTAGTGAGACCGTAGGCTTACATGCGGAGTTTATCTCCTAGTTTTCATATCGTACTTTGTTTGAATTGATACTTTGAACGTGATTGACTGTTTAGGTTTTGAGATATTTTCTTTTATGTCTTTGTATTTGCGTGACTCTTTTACCTCAATACAACACCCCTTTTTCTTGTGTTAGGTATTGTCATGACACTTTGTGTCCATTTTTGTCTTGTTTAATGCATTGTAGTTCTTTTTATTGTTGACACCATTATGTTGTGATGATACCCATGAAGTTACGCCTCGTGTTTCGGCCTTGGCAGGGTGTGACAGGACCCCAATCTTCAAGATCATCTCAATCTGCACTTTTGTCTTTTGACTCATCCAAAACCTATGGTGAATACCAGACCCTTCATCTGAGTCTGCAGATTTTTTTGATGGCTCATCAGGAATCTCTGGTCCAAGACCAGCTACTTCACTTGAACCACCAGATTGATGTTAGAATCTACTTTCACGTCGGCTAGCCTTGATTGCTTTATGTGTGTCAATTTCCAACTGTGCTACATCAGATAACAATTCAATGCCTTTCAGCTTTAAATTCTGAGATGAGTCTGTTGATTTCTTCTTTGACACCTGTGGAGTATCTTGTATGACTACACCTCTAGGTTTGCTTCTGATCAGCCTTTCTTCTGGTTCATTTGATTCTTCATCACTAGACTCATCATGAATTGACACTTTCTTCTTTGGCCTTTTCTTCTTAGAAGCAGCAGTTGTCTTCTTTAGAGTAATAGTAGATTTGGTTCCCTGAGCTCCCTTTCCTCTTCCTATCTTAGGAGGAATTAAACCAGTGGATATACCAATGAACGTTTTGTAAGCTTCAGAGTTCTGAATATTTGTAGTTATCAACGAGTCTGGAATGGCCTTACCATATACTTGGTAAATGTCTCATTTACTAATGAACTTCAATCTATCCAATATACTATCATTGTTACCTGTGTGGTAAGGCGAACCTTGTCTCTTGAAAATAGATTTGTGTTAACACATGAAGTAGTGTATGATGGCTTTGGTGAACCTGGGATAGGGCATGATCTCACGTCTTCTGACCTTTGACTGCATGTTGTCAATCTGGTATTGAAGATCTTCCCAAATCAAAGCAGCATAATCAACATTCGCCTTGTGGTAAATACCCTAGAGAATTTCTATTCTTGATGGTCGAAGTCTGTCATTTCTTAACGTCTTCCCCAATAAGCATCTGTTGATAATAGCTCTAAGAGTTCTCCATGGTTGATGCATGTGATCAACAAACATTTTTGAAATATGTTTTAGTTGACCGTTGTAACCCAGTTCCATAAGAAAGTCAAACAGAGAATCATGTGATGGAGGCACCATGAATTCCGGATTCTAAACTCTTGGGCAAATATCAAGAATCTTTCAAAACAGCTCAACAAAAATTTGACACGTCTTGTTATCAATGTCAAACTCATAGAAAGAAGATTTCTTGACCCTTTTGATAGTGTACCAGAACTACTGCATGTAGATAACAGGTACATCAGCAGTGATGTTAAAGGCATTGTAATAGGGAGTGTTCTTGATGATATCTAAGATGACTTGATAGGTTTCCTCCTTTTGAGTTAAGGTTGGATCCTGATGAGGTGCATTTTATACACTTTTTCGGGGTTATTTAAGCCCCTAAATCGTGCATTTATACCTAAAATAGGTACTTAATCGTTCCTTTTCAATTATTTAGCATTTGGAAGGCATTTGGAGGAAATACACGTGACTTGGGCTCATTTAGAGAAGAAACAGACAAGATTACGAACCAACACCAAGACTCTTCAAGATTTAAAGTTTTAGAACCTGGAGACGGCGTCACCATTTATACACGAGGCAGTCACACTTCATCTAGTGACGACGTCACAACATCTCTTGACGGCGTCAGCCCACACCGACTCAACTTAGATCTAGAAGATTCTACTTTATGACGGCGTCACGATTAAAACTTGACGCTGTCACAACGATATTCTTATAAATATAGACCCGAAATTAGGGTTTTATGTGTGT
Source organism: Tanacetum coccineum (assembly GCA_026074375.1). Lineage (NCBI taxonomy): Eukaryota > Viridiplantae > Streptophyta > Magnoliopsida > Asterales > Asteraceae > Tanacetum > Tanacetum coccineum. Next base: position 16,271 of record BQNB010099970.1, on the reverse strand, counting down.
AACTTTAAAGTAAAAAGGGGGACGAACCCTAGTTCATTTGGTAGCTTATTAGGATGATTTTAGGGCTTCAAAACCCTATTGTACCTCCTTCAATTCATGTTTTAATCAAGTAAGACTATCTTTAATCATTCAATATGTCTTGTTGTTTGATTCCTTATTGTTCTTGCTTTATCTTTAACATGCTTGGCTAAACCTCTTATTGTATTCATTTATGATTGTATGAAACCTAGAATGTAGATCTTAGTGGTGTTGCTTTTTGTGATGAATATGCATGTTAGGCTTTAGAAAACCATCTTTTGTCTGTATCGTTGTTGATATGTCTAGGGAAACATGACTGTGTAGAAAGGATACCATCGGTAACAGTCTTCATACTACCTTGCCCCTTATATGGTTGATCCACTTTTAATATATTTCAAATGCATTTAATATACTCTTGGGGGCCGGGTAATAGTCTTCATACTACTTTACTTTGTGTTTTGCCTCAACAGAATATTATATAGACGGCGGGTTCGTGTAATCTGTTCATGATTTAGGAAATAATTACATAGATCATCACAAGTGTGACAAAGCAACAACACTAGGAGAAGCAATCTAGGGAGTAATACATGATTAAATGAATACAATCTTTTTTATTATATTGTTATCACCATTAGCGTAGTTTATTATTCAGTTTAATAGCTAAAACCAACCAAACCTCTCAAACATATGATTTTATTGCTTTCTTATAAATATAAAAATACAAAAATAATCTTCTCTCAACCCCTAGAATTCTGTCAGACCATGATCAAGCCTTCCCAACCTATTCCCCTAGAGAACGATAACAACCCCCGACTCTTGCCTATAATACTACTACAACGGTTAGGTACTCTGCCTAGGGAGTTGTAAAACTTCTTATTGAAGTCCTACGACTACCACATCAAGTTTTTAGCGCCTCTACTAGGGAATAGTTAGGTTTTGATCATAGTTTAGCTTAGTTCTACTTGCTTGAATCCTTTCAAGTGAGACCTTAATTTCTGCATATTAGCTTTCTCGTAGTCTATCTTTTCTTCTTGTTATCTGTTTTGTAAATCTGTCACCATGACACATAGCACCGTTAAAAGGTTAACAAAACCGCTCGACAAACCCGAAAGAGAATTCCAAAGGCTTAGGAGAGCCGCCTGCCATCTATAGCAGAAAGAATCTCTTGCTATAGCCGGAAGAAACCTCTTTGATGCTGAAGCATCCTCCTCCAACAACACTGGAGCCAACCCGCCAACGCCTCCCAAAACACTACATGAATATTCCCACCCTAATCCCTCTAGTTTCTAAAACCCAATCACCTTCCAACCAAACAAACAGGAAGAATCGTTGACTCACGTGACATCTGGCTAATTCAAAAAACATGCACATTCCAAGGGTTGAGAAATGAGGACCCCTCCATCATATTAAGCACTACTTAAGTATCGTCGATAACATACAAGATGACGAAGCCACAAGGGATACATCTAGGATACGCTTCTTCCATTTCTCCCTTAAAGGAAAAGCGGCAGAATGGCTTGACAGAATACCTCCTACTCAAATCACGACATGGGATCAGCTTGTATCACGATTCCTTAACCACTTCTTTCTAGTAGGACGTAATCATCCCTTAGAGATTTAATCCTTCGATTCAAACAAGGGGATGACGAACCCATCAAAAGCATCTGGATCCATTTCCAGGACTTAATCAAACAGGTTTCCCATCACGGGATACAGAAATGGGTTCTGGTACAAATCTTTCACGACAACATATCTCAGGATAACCGTAGGAAACTCGATCAATTCGCTCAATTCCGCTTCAACTCTCTCACCGAAGAAGAGGGGTGGAATCGAATTGAGGAATATGTCCAATACCAAGACGATCTATGGGACGACCTCATACCAACCATGAACGTTTCTTCCATTTTAGAAGCAATGCAACCTACACTCAGGGGACGTCTAAAAAGGGCTTGCAACCAAATCTCCTACCTCAAAACACCAACTCGAGAAGTTGGGTTAAAAAACCCCTACCTAATCTGCGACTACTGCAGAGGATCCCACGAGGCTGATGAATGCAAGAAAACCAACCTGGCCGAGCAGGTATGCTTGTCCGGGGGAGACATCTACGATGATCCTTCCCTTCTAAGGTTCTATCAGAACGACGATACCCCACCATGGGGGAACAAAAAATGTAAAGAAAAAGGAGAAGATGGCCCCGAATGGATTGTTAGAAGTAGGTTTGAAGCCAACTTTATGCTCGATAAGAAGTCCCACGCGAAAGGGATGGGAGACATGCTTGACCAGCACTCTAAGGAATTGCATAAGTGATGTGCTGTCGTGTAGGGTCAATTATTTTATTATCAAGTTTTACATTTATATTTAGCCGACAAACCTAAAACAACACTTTAACGGGCAGTGTACCCGGTCAAGATTGAGTTTCGCGGTAAGTAGGGTGTCGAACACTAAGAGTGAAACATTAATCCTATATTCTATTAATATTTTAATTAGTTCTAATTAGTCTATTTACTAGTTAAACCTATGCTATATACGTTGTCTAATGATATGGGGGGGTTTTTAGCCTGAGAGACTGGCATAGGTTTGGTGGTGACAAATATCAATTCAATACACAATAAACACAAAAGAAGAAAATCAGAAGATAGAAAAGCGGTACAAGCCAAATGATAGAAAACTATATTAGCCATATTAAATCCAGTTCAATGTTGGTTTGTTTGTTTTAGTGCAATGATTTACTTATCTCGAAGCGACATATCATTCTTAAGACTTAGGCGGGACATCATCCTAAGACCTAGGCACGATTAATCCTGTCACAATTAATGCATCCGCATAAAGCATCCTTTAGTTTAATTATAATCTATCTTAGAGAATCAAAGCAATGGTGATCCTGTTAAAACCCTAGCCCAACGGGACTTCACCCACTTACTGTTTGACGGTGTTTTATATACTGGTAGTCCACTATTCAAATCTTTTTCAGTTAATTAAGAGCATGATTGCTGAAACATAAACGGGTCACCTACCGGTCCAACTAAGCTCATAATTCAAAGACAAATACAGAACGTTATTTGTGATCCTATTGGTCCAGTAATATAAAACACGATATGGAGAGCTATCCCGGTATCTAGATTACTTTTTAGGTATCACTAGACTCAGTTGAATGATAGGTCGCATATTCAAACACATAAACAAGTATGAGGTGATAAACATAATTAAACAATCAACGATAAATTAAGAAATCGATTTTAAAACAAACCAAACATTGAACTTTCATTAATATGGCTAATACCCGAGGGTATTAGCCCACAACCATTGTAATTATACAAGCGTAAAATTCGTCTTTAATGAATATGGTATATAAAATATGATATTGCATACTGAAAACTCATTTTTGAGTCTTCTATTTATAATGTCTGAAAAAGACTCGATACGCCGTATCTAGATAAGTCGATACGGTCTATTAGGCTGGATTCCTTGAAGTGCGCACTACGTTCTTAATCAATCAGTGATATGTTTCCTAATTTACTTTATTTACTCTATCTTCGAATAGTTATCTTCAAGGATACAACATATTGGGAATTGGTCAAATGCGTTTTCTTGTGAAGTCTTGGCATTGATACGCCGTATCTCTTTTGTTAGATACGGCGTATGTAGTCAGAAATCAGCATTCTTCAAATGTATTCATTTTAGCTCCAAATTATGCGCCTTTTAGCTTGTCTTTACAAAACACTCATGAATTACAGCATTTATAAACTTTAAAGCAATTAAGTACCAAATAATGCAATAATTATATAAAAGTGGGCAAAACAGATGGGATAAATGATATAATAAAGTGACGTTATTTGATGTCATCAAATATCCCCCCACTTGATTCCCACTTATCCTCAAGTAGACTTTAGAAAAGTTTTGGTTAGGATACACATCTCCATCGAAAAAGCTAAGGAGAAACATGTCAAAAGATAAATTGGGTTAAGAAGGCTTAGGGTTGATCATTCAACAGTCTTTCCCCATAAGTACCACACTAACAAGGCAACTGCATCGTACATACACGGCCGTCATGACGGAATAGACACATACAATCCGATCATATCCCTGTTCGTGTTTAACCAGCGGTTAGGATGAAGAACGATATAGGGTAGGGAGTTTCTAACTTTCACCGAAAGTTGTCATCCAACAAGGTAGTTGAGACATGCATACATGGTCGTAACGACGGAATAGACATGCATGCTCATACAAGTCCTTGTTCGAGTGGACATTATGGTTAGTTGCTAGAAAAGGGAAGTAAAATGGGTGTTAGAACAAAAATTTACGAAACAAATAGATTAAGCCAACAAATAAGGTACGGTTGCTAGTAACTTTCCTCTGACCGTTCCATGACAAAGACTCAAACATATAGACAAACGCCTCGATCACAGAAATAACAAAGGCAACCTAAGTTGGCGTTCCCATAACGGTCAACTTCCCTTACATCCCGCTCTTTACATACTTTTACAGAGTAAGTGGTGATATCAGCCACTTTTTACAAAACTTTACATCGTTGATTTTTTTTGTAACGTATCAACGAATAATCGATCCTTCCAAGTAATTCCTTCGGTATAAACTTCTTTTGAACCGAATATTTTTCTTCCTTCTCTTTTTGCTGCTTTTTCTCTTTTTTTTGCAATACATCATAAATCTTGGTTTTATTTCACCGTCTTCAATATCATAATTCTTCCGGATAATCTTTTTACTTGTAACACTTCTTCTTCGGACATGATTTATAATTGCGAAAGTAGCGAAACTTATGAGCTACATATTTTTCCCATTGCATTATGCAATTTCCCGACCATTACAGAGATAGAAAAATTTCACTTTGATACAGGAAATACAAACTTTACACGAAAGCAACTAGCAACTTTGATTAAAATAGGCTTAATCTACACGGTAGGCTAAGGTGCAAAGGTGTAACAAAACATATAATATGATGTAGAAAAAGAAAGGAATGGCTCAATAGGTTGTTCTAGGGGATCTTACTCTAAAAATAAGAGTAAACAAAAGGTTACACGGGAGTTAACTAACCAATGTAGTTAGTTAATTTTACAACATGTAGGCTATTTAGTTTAATCCTAGAAATTTATCAGTTAAACATGTTCCTCCATCTAAATCCATAGTACTAATCATTGCGGTCTCGAGTGATATACCAGGCCAAGTTCTAAAGTCCACTATATCACCGGCACACTCATAATTTTGTGAATTTTTAGTAAGCAATTGGAAATAGAATAGGCTTAATTCTCACAATATGTATCAAGGGTTATAGTGCGCTAGGTAATGTAACTAGTGATTTTTACAAAAGTTATAACACCCTGTGTTTTAGGGTCATTGTACGACGTTAATAAATTCAATATTTATTTTTAGTATTATACGCATTTGCTTTTAAATCGTAATCGTTAAGTTAAATCGCGTAAACTAAAAATTATCATTCAATGTAAACGGGCATCAAACAATTAAATGTTTACATCAAGCAAGTGTTAAGTAATTATTTTGAGGATAATTATTAACTTTGTTCATTTTATTTTTATTGGTTGCGTAAAGTGTTTACGTTTTGCGATAAAATATGTTTAGGCATTCCCGGAACCACCAAAACTTTTCTACGCTTCAACAAATACCCACAATTATACCCAATACTCAAAAATTACAAAAATATCTTATACATATACATCTATGGCCGGATATACAAGGATAGGAACCAAGATATTATCAAATTTCAATCATACTTCCTAGAATTCATGGGATGACTTCTATTCTAGGGAACCATTAGATATTTCTTGCAAGACTTTCTTGTACTCTTAACCAACTATCCCTAGAATTCCTCTTGATGTTCCTTGACTAGTCAACAGGGTATATAATGCCTTAACTAGATAATAAACACACACACACACACTCTCATTTCCAAAGTGAAAACAAAACATACTCTCTTTTTTCCTCTCTCAATAGCCACAGCTCAACTCAATAACCCTAAATAATCCATACCAAAATTATTTACAACACATACAAGCATTCCTACAACATATCTAAGGTATCCTAAGGTGATTAGAAGGTTTAGTTTAGAGTTTACAAGGGTTAATCAAGCAAGATTTAAGATTAGGTTTTCATTTGGTTTTAGGGTTTTCAAGTGTTGTAAGCTTGAGTTAAGTAGCTAAACAAGGGTTTAGATCATATTGTTCATCACCACACTTCATATTAAGGTTACCTAAAACCCTAATCTCTTTGCTTTCATGATTTTATGCATATATAATGTTTGTATAGTTAATCATAATCTAAGAACTTATTTACTTGTAAAAATGGATTTTTACACTTGTTTATAATTTGGTTCACTTTCACATATGACATATGAATGTTAATATCATGTTATAATGGATGTATAAGTATTGTACATGTGTGGTTTATATAAAAAAGTATATATATAACTAGATATCTAAAACGTATACTTATGAAAGTTCAAGGATAAATAAGTATGTACACATTTGGAACTTGTGATTCTTGGACAATATATGGATAAATCTTGGACTAGAGACCCTAAGGATGTAAGACATGTAATAATAAGTGTTGTAATGGACTTGTAACAAGGTGGTTAAGCTTAAAAGTTACAAAATCAAGGTTTAAACACATTTTTACAAAAAGGACCAAAAGGGTCTGATCAAATTCGACAAATAATATATTTATTTTATATCTTTATAAAATACTACATGTTACAAGGATCGTAGGCATGTAAAGAACTCGAAAAATGGATCTATAACGAAGAAGATACGGCATTTACAAGTTACGCGATAATAAGCACGTTTATAAAAGAAATTTTATAAAAACTCTGTGAGATTCACTTCTGATATATAAAAATAGATATTTTTCTTAGATAATACATATTTTTAGGATTCCAAAACATTAAGAATCATAATTTTATGACTAATAACGAAGGAGTTATGAATTACGCGAGTTTACGACAATAAATACATTTATAAAACTACTTTTATAAAAGTTATTGTTCATATCAGACATGAATATTTTGAAAACATCATTAAATAGATAGAACTTTTAATAACGAATTCGTACTCTAAAGAATCACTAAAAACGAAGTTAAAATGAATAAAATGCGACATTTACAAGTTTACGACGGCTAATTTTATAAAAATAATTTTATAAAAGTCCATAAACAGTAAAAAGTTACTGTCACCAGGGGACTCAAATATTGAAAATGTAATATTTTGATAACTCATCTTAATACGAAAGCGTGGACATAAGAAACGTAAGAAATAGGCTTAAACCGATAAAGTTACGTCGTTTTTACTAATGAAATATTTATAAACGTTTTAACTTTATAAATACGATTTCACAAACGCAATTAGATGGTGATGTAGCTATATAGAATTATATATGGTAGTAGTTATTCAAAGTGCTTAGAACTTATACGACCTATACTTGATTAGGTTGCATTCGGTCATTATCGTGACGCATTATCTGTTGTGATATACATTGTTGATTGTTCAATTCACTCGAGGTGAGTTCATAGCCCCACGTTTTACATTTATAATGATTTACAAGTTTTGGGGTGAGAAACATATGCATGTTTTACAAATTGGACGCAAGTGTACATTTTACTTGATTACGTGTTTGCCTAAGTAGCGATAACCCATCTGAGCCCATAATCATGAACTGTCAGTTACTGTTGTGAGCGCGAATGTTATAAATAGATCTATTTGGGATTGACATCCCCGTTCGGGTGATTAGCTATCACTGGACAAACAAACGTATACCATGTCGGACATAGGATGTTGCGGGTTAGAACATCATCACGGGCAATGTTGGCAATTTATATTGCATTTCATACATGTCGAGCTTCAGTGTCATGAGCTTAGGAAAACGTAATTACATTTTATGATGGTTGCATTTGTTGCATTATCATGGGGAAATCTTGTGGTCCTACATTATTCATTTACAAACCTATGAATTCACTCAACAATATGTTAACGTTTAAAGCAATGTTTTTCAGGAGGTCAATAAGGTACGAGGTGCAAGGGATACATTGGTGCTTATATTTTAGATGTCACATGCTAAAGATTTGGTTGCATTACATTTTGGGATAAATTGTTATCAACTAGAATCTTGTATTTTGTATTTTGAACAAGTAAAGCTTCAGGCTTTTGTAACAAATACTTTGCTAAATCCAATGTATCGGTTTTTAAACAACTTTTTAGTCGTTCTTATTGTGTTGTTAATCTATGATGTACCATCCCTAGACCCATATTCTGTAGTGATCCATTTTGGGGGTGTTACAGATTGGTATCAAGAGCCAAGGTTATAGAGAACCAGGTCAAATGTTTTTGCTGGACTATATTTAACACCCCCAAATTTACAACAAGATTCGGGACCAACAATGGGGTGTTATTAATGAGTACAATAGTCATACATTATAGAGAACGAGTTGAGAAGAGATGTTAATAACATGTTCCATTCCAAAATATATATCAGAGTGCAAACGTTGTCCCAACATAAAGACAATTTTATAGAACAAGTTTGAAACGTCAAACAACCGTAAAAACATTGTTTGAGGAATGGAAAAATTAGTGATTTAGCAAAATCAGTTTTTAAGCGCAACTTCATCCTCGTTCCAAGCTCCAAGTCCTTAGCTTTGATTACCTGAGATAAACATGCTATAAAGTCAACAACAATGTTGAGTGAATCCATAGGTTTATAAGAGTAAACATTAGAACACAAATATTTTTAATCATCGAAAAACTTGTGGCGCAAACAAGCTTTATATATAATTGGATTGAGCTCGTAACAACCGATCCCTTTGACGAGATACAAATGTAGTCTGCCCCAAAAGATTAGGTATTATTGCCATATACCTATAACTTCTCAGATAATATATCCGTTGCAAGTGGGTGTTCCAAAAGGATTCATACCCTATAGGCCTATTTATTACCATAACGTCTACCCATCATGGGTAGTTAACGGTTCACGATATTAGGGTCTTTAGCAATAGGTACTCAAGCATTAAGCATACTATTCGGGTCCAGCATACTAAAAACCATTTGTGTTCAATTTTATAAAACAAGCATGTATCCCCCTCGCGGGGTTTTAATAAAACATTTAAAGTAGTAAAGGTGAGGCTATGAACTCACCGTATGTAGATGATCGGATGAGAAACCAAGTATGAGAAGATGACTCCAAATATTAGTCGAGACCTATAAAGCAAGTCACAACTTAGAATGATATATGATATCATTATAATAGAATAGTTATACAATACTAGTTAAAGAATCCGAAACATGAACAATATTGCACCAAGACTAAACCAAAGTATTTTTAGTTTTCAAATAGGTGTATGACCTGCACTTAACCCTAAATAAGTGTCTACTAAGTATCTCTTAGCCATTCTTAATCTTTACTAAATGGTCACACTTTTAATTCACAAGAAAAAGGCGTAAAACTTACATTGTAGAATTTTAGTCACATTCACAGGACCATATCTCTAAATCCATAAAATATATGAAGGTGAGGTTTTCACCCCTGGAAAGATACACGAGTCTAGTTTTCAAAACATTAAGCCAATCATTCTAATCGTTTACCAATCCACGGGAAATAAGTTTTTACTAACAGAAGGTCAAAACAGAAAACATACTGAATTTCTAACTTCTACCGTTTTAGCCATAAATCTTAAAATAAAATAGCAATGAAGTTGATTACAATTGGAGGAGAAAGCTTATGATATATATTGTCTAACCATGTTTTAAAACCTTAACCTACTATACAAAATCCTGGAGAAAAACATGTTTCCCAACAGCAACTCCAGAATTGACCTTCTACCGTAAAAAGACCATATCTCTTTCATCCGAAATCGTTACAAGGGTATCCAACTCACCACATGAAGCTTAAGACTTTATCTAACCACCTATGCAATTTACTTAGTAGCTATAGACCAAAAATTTGGAGAACAAGCTCCGTTTACCTGCTGTCCCAAAACAGTCCGTAAAATCCACCTCTAAATCAATCAATAACACATCCAAATCATCAATTTTTCCATCACAAGGCTACTAATCATTCAAGTAAATCATCTATCATTCATTTTTCATCACTTACACTAATTAATCAAGATCAATCACAAAAAAACCCCAAATCAACACATGCATTGCTAGAAACATCAAATTAGTGAAAAGGGAGTACAAGGAAACAATTTAAAACTTACAATTGAAGGATTTTAAGAGATCACACAAACCCTATGTGGGTTTCTTGATCTTGGCCGATTGCTCCAACACCCAAATAACCAAAACCTTAAATTTTCTTGCTCCAAAGCTTCTTGTAATCACCTAGAATCGAACCCTTAGTGCTCCAACACCCTTAATTCCAATCAAACTCTTAAAAACTCAAGATTCTTGAAAATCAAGATTTTTACAATCAATGAATGGAGGTTTTTGTTAATGGGGAATGATAGAGGTTAATTTATGGTGTGATTTGGTGTAGATAGAAGATGATTTGGTGAAGAAAATTGGGTGTTCTTGGGGTTTTGGTGTTCTAAAAGTCGAACAGTAGAGAAAAAAAATAGGGGAAGAAGACGTTGGTTTTCTTTTTATAAACTGTGTGTGTGTTTGATTTGGTAAAAAGGTTTTATTAAGGTAGGAAGGAGTATATAGTTGGTAATTATCTCAAATAAAAAAATAAAATAAAAGGGATGTTTGTTTGGGTGAGTTCGACCGGCCATCAAAAAGGGAAGGGAGAGTGGGCTTTGGCCCATTTTGCCTAAACTATTATTACCTATAAATCGTGGGCCCTAAAATCTTTCCTAGCCCAATTCTTTTTCCTAAAACGCTATTTTTCGTCTAGGTGCAATTTAAACACAAGGAAAGTGAAAAATATAAAAATAAAAATAAATTGGCACTCGAGGCCCAAATACGGAGTCATTTGTTTCTCGATCAATAAAAATGGATATAATTTTAAATCGTAGCACTTTTTACTTAAAATTGACGATTTTTATATAAAACGACGAAATAGTGAAAGGAAAAATTTTAGAAACTTAGAATATTAAATACAAGTGAAAAATTAGTAGTGACCTTAAAATACGGGGTTTTACAAAATAAAATTCCTAAAAACGAGTTTTAGGTGTGCTTGATCATATTTTCGATACCCTAACCCCAAAATTCGATTTTCAGAAGATAAGAAGAGCAGAAGAGGTCAAGCAAAGATATTAATTCCATTGGAAACACCTTGTAATCTCCTATATTCTAGTAATCATTTCATTTTTGGTATGATTCGTTTAACTCAGTTAGTTTACCTTGGTTGAATTATTATTCTTGTATTGATTACAATGGTTAAGGGCTAATACCCTTGGGTATTAGCCATGATTATGAAGATTTAAATGTTTCGTTTATTTATATTGACTACTTAATTAATCGTTGATTGCTTATTTATGTTTATCAATTCATACTTATTTACGTGCTTTTGTATGTGACATATCATTCAACTGGATCTAGTGATACCGACCAAGTTAGCTAGATGCCGGGATGGCTCTCCATATAGTGATTTATATATCTAGAACAATAGGATCACAAATAATGCCATATCTTTACCATTGGTTTTTGTAAACAAGTTGGACTAGCAGGTGACCTGGGATCAACAAATAACGTACTGATTCCTTTGGTAAGGACTTAGACAGTAACTACTAAAATATAAATTGCCATTAAGTAGTAAGTGGGTAAAGTCTCCATGAGCTAAGGTTTAATAAGATCACCATTATTAATCACCTAAGATAGATTATAATCAGCAAATACGATGCTTTATACGGATGCATTTAATTGTGATAGAATTCTACGTGTCTAGGTTTTAGGAAGAAGTACCGCCTAAATCTTGGAATGATATGCCGCTTCGAGATAAGCACTCATTGCACTAAATAAACAAACCAACGTGTTAATTGTATTAATCAAGGTTAATATAGTTTTCTTATATTTGGCTAGACCGATCTTCTATTTTTATCTATTTGCTTGCGTGTGTTATTGTGTCTTAAATTGATCTAAGTTACCACAAAACCTGTGCTAGTCTCTCAAACTAAAAACCTCATTCATCCGTTGGAATTAGGATTAACATTGGTTTAGCATAGGTTTAACATAGATTAAAATTAACTTAGTTTAAATTAACTTACTTAGTTAACCAAAATATTGATAGAATAAAAGATTAACGTTCTTGCCCTTAGTGATTAACACCCTACTTACCAACGACACTACATCTGATCGGGTACACTGCCCGTTAAAGTGTTGTTTTAGGTAATGTCGGCAAAATATAAATGTAAAACTTAAAACTCAAAATAAACCCACACTACAACACATCAAGTTTTTGGCGCCGCTGCCGGGGAGTGAAATTCTTTAATCTTTATTTTTATTTAATATTTTGGTTTTTAACCTTAGATTAACTTAACCCCTAGAATTAGTGTAATTTAGATTAATTAGTGTAATCTAGATTAGTGTAAAATTATGTATGTTTGTTTTTAAATGTTTACTTGTATATTTGTTTGTTTTATTTTGTTTGTTTAATTGTTTTTTATACATTGTTCTGGTCGATAACCTGATACGACGTATTATGATTAATTAAATATGGCGTATCTAACTTTCTTAACCAATATAGCATATTCAAATCCAAACACCAATACGATGTATTCAATTTATTGAATACGGTTTATTGATCCATCTATTTGTCCTTTTTCTTTCCTAGCCAATTTGTTACAAGAAATGGATGACCCCAACATTACTATGACAGAGTATATTCAGCTTGAAGAAGAAATAGCGCGTAGGCATGGTCAAGAATTTAACTGGGAAACTACTACATATGGTAAGGTCAGGTATTTTGAAGATATCAACTACTTCAAAGATTTTAAGAACCAGTTTCCAGCCATTGTTTACAATGATGCTCTAACCTTTTAACCAGAAGTCTCATCTGATTTTGAGAATGAATCCCCAACCATTGTGTACAATGATGCTTCAACTTCTAAACCAGAAGTCTCATCTGAACCTATGGTAAGTGCTTATCCTGCCATAATGTAACATCCGAGAATTTTCGAATTTAGTATGACGATGTCAATCTTTGACTTTTAGGGTCTGGCTTGACTTATAAGAA